>CABHPQ010173174.1:0-31741 GCA_902168405.1 Peromyscus aztecus | reverse complement strand
GGCCATTATTCTTGTCAATGGTTATCTTACAGAATCTGTGACATGTCATTGTTATTGTTTTACAATATTGTTTCTCTCTATCCTCCCATTCCCATCCCAGGTCAGGAATCAGTTTGGCCTTGGTTTATAGAACCGTCCTTTGCCTCCATGTAGCTATGGAGTTCATGGGTCTAAGATGACTTGGAACACCACAGACATACAGCCTTCAACTGGGCAGGAGCAGAAATAAAGCTGCCTCAGCGTTAACATCAAGCTCAAGTATAAATGCACTCTTGAACTGGTATTTATGTCTTTGATTTACCTAGAATCAAAAAGACCCACTCATATTTAAAGGGGGAAAAGTGCCAGGCATAGGATGGCATAGACTGTAACTCTAGCAGGCACCCTTCGAATATTTGGGGCAGGAAGGTCAGGAGTCCAGGGCCAGTCAGCTACAGAGTGAGGCCCTGTCAGACATAGAGCGTATTACGGTTTTGTTGTTTTGTTTTGTTTTGTTTTTGTTTTTTTGTTTTGGTGAAAATAGAGAAGCATGAGTCATTCTTCCCATACACCCTGGATTAAAACCTTTAATTAACCTTTTATTGAAGAAGAACTCCAACACGAGTAGTTAATTGTTAATTATGCAGCTATGTCTTATACATAAATATTAACTGCAAATGTATCCATGTATTCATACATTTATAATCTAAATATATATATATATATATATATATATATATATATATATATTCATGAAGTCTTGGTTGGGAAATGAGCATAGAACTGATTTTCACATCTGAGTTATCAGTCAGTACAGTGTAGAAATAATCCCTGAGCTGCACTGATTCCCAGAATCAGCCATAACTATAAGAACATAAGCATCTCAGACATGACAGATACTAAGGATCACAGAGACTCCCACAGAGCATAAATTTGGCAGCTCTGATAAATCTTATCTACAATTCATAGAGCAGAAGAACTACAGAAGGCATGTGGCTAATTGTAAAACACCAAGACTCATATATAACCCTAGTGGGCCATAGTTTAGAGCACTCTGGTTTAACCTCATGATTTACTCAAGCATTGTCCACAGAGCAGAGCCTGACCTGAGACAGGTGTTTGCTCATGAGAAGTTTACTGGAGGAGATAAAGCCAGGGAAATGGAGTTGGGGACTGGAAAAAATGAAACAAGGTGTACGCTAAACCCATCCCAGGGTTCCATGTTACACTGGCTCTTCCCATGGACAGTTAGGTCACAAACCCTTTGGGAATAGGGTTACCTGATCTAGCAAATAAAAATAGGCAATATCCCTGTATCTTTGAAAATAATATAACACATGAATATTGTTATCTTAGTTAGGGGTTTAATTGCTGTGATAAAAAAAAAAACCATGACCTAAGGCAACTTGGAGAGGTAAGAGTTAGTTCACTTCCACTTCCATATCACAGTTGATTACTGAAGACTATCAGGACAGGAACTCAAACAGGGCAGGAGTCTGCATCCTGATGCAGAGGAAGTGGGTGGTGCTGTTTATTGGCTTGCTCCTATTGCTTGTTCAGCCTGCTTTCGTATAGAACCCAGGACTGCCAGCCCAGGGATGACTCAACCCACAAGTGGTTGAGCCCTCCACATCAATTACTAATTGAGAAAATGCCCAACAGGCTTGCCTTTTGGAGGTATTTTCTCAGTTGAGGTTCCCACCCCTTGAATGACTCTAGTTTGTATCAAGTTAGCATAAACTCTAGCCATCATAATTTTTTTTATAAAAATATGTTTGTGCACTATTTGGGACATATTCATACTTTTGAAAAGGCTTTGCTGTTTATCTGAATATTTAAATTCACCTGGGAATTCCATAATTTTTTTATCTGACAACGCTCGCAGGAAATTCTGAGGAACTATGTATAATGTATCTCAGATTATCTGTCTTAAGATGGAGAAATGAGGAGTCCTTGACAATCCTAATTTGGTCAAAGTTTGCAGGGATGGAATGGGGTGGGGTAAAAGAAGCAAAAACTAATATGAATAAGCAATGCCACCAAAGCAGGTGCCCTCAAGCTACATTTGTACAATGACCACAGGTTTCTCAGCAACCATGGGAACAAAAATTTTGTCAGTTTAGTGTTGGTGTCTAAAAGATGTCTATAGCACTCTTTATATTGAACTCTGCAATGAATATTTTTCATACTTTGTGAGGGAAATATGCCTTGAAAATTGATGCCACTTTTCTCTTTCTCTCTCTCTCTCTCTCTCTCTCTCTTTCTCTCCCTTCCTCTAATCTAAGAGCAGATAGAAAAGCCTGATTTACATCAGCAAAGAATAAATAAATATAGTAAACAACAGGCAAGAGAACAGACTCAACACACCCACAGATATCAACAAAGTAGGGCTCATAGGAGCTCACGGAGACTGAAGAAGCAACCACAGAGCCTGCATGGGTCTGCTCTGGGTCCTCTGAATATATGTTATGGTTTTTAGTTTGGTGTTCTTGTGGCAGTAGAGGTATCTCTGACTCCTTTGCCTGCTCTTGGGACCCTTTCCCTCCTACTGGGTTGCCTGCTCCAGCCTTGATACGAGGGTTTGTGCCTAGTCTTATTGTATCTTGTTAGGCTGTGTTCCATTTATATCCCTAGGAGGCCTCCTCCTTTTTAAAGGGAAATAAAGGTAGAGTGGATCTTGGGGTGAGTGGAGATGGGGAGCTGGGAGGAGGGGAGTGAGGGGAAACTGCAGAAAACAAAAAAAATTTTTAAAAAAAAGAAACAAACAAACAAACAAATGCACACAACCCAAACTCTACATGTCATCTTGCATTCAATCTCCATGCAGCCAAGCTTGTTCAACAAGGGCACACCAGGCAACGTCACACAGACAGCCACAGCTTTCCTGAACAACTAGCAAGATCACCATGTGTCACCATTGAGAAAATCCCAGTGGAAGTCACTTCAAATTGAATGTTAGCTGTGTAGCAATGTGACAAGCAAATGAGATTCTATCTGGATCCCAGCTGAACTAAATAAAATGAGTTGGAAACCTTACAGTTCCCAGGATAGACAGTTCCTCTAAAGGAAAGCACCTTCTGGGCTGAGGGGATTGCTCAGTGGCACAATACTTGTTAGTATGTGCAAGGTCCTGGGGAAACACAAGAGCTTTTTAACCACTTAGCAATAATTCCTCCGGGAAGATCTCTGATTTCTTCTCAGAAAAAAATCCTGACGAGGAGGAGAAGGCAAGCAGAAAGGGAGTTAAAAGATCATTCAAAACCAATTCCAGATTTTTCTCAGGACTAAAGGAAAATTCTAAGACATTGTTTCTTAGTGGATGACAGCAATGAGTTTGAGATTCTTATCTTTTGACCTTTGTCAAAATCTCTCTGGTTTTCCTTAATTCCATTTGTTTTCAAACTGTTAACAATTCTCCCAAGAAAATAGTACAAGGTTTTACATTTCAAGGATTTATCATTCTGCAAGCCATTTATATCTAGTGACCTTTAAACTAACACAGTCTAAAAGCTGGTTGAACTGTTTGCAGAATTTTAAGGCAGTGGCATTTGCTTATTATAAATACTCTGATAGCCTAGCCTGGGGATGAGAAGGGGCGGAAAAATCATATTCAGTCTTCTTAGAAAGTGTATGTGAACATTTTTGTTACAACTGAAATGCATTTTATACTCACAGCAACATACAAAACTAAGGTGAACTAAAATAATAGTAATAATAATTTTAGAGTATAAAAATTCATCATTATCTTGTCATTTTACTGGAAAGTCAGAAATCTGATTAGTTTCAAGTAAGCTCAGTATGTGAAAAAAAGTCAAAATTCAGTTAATTTCAAAAATACAAGAGGGGCTGGAGAGATAGCTCAGCAGCTAAAAGCACTGGCTGAGCTTCCACAGAAACGAGGTTCAATTCCTGACACCCATATGATGACTAACAATCATCTGTACCTGCAGTTCCAGATGTTCCAAAGCTTTCTTTTGCTAAGCAGTGCACACATGTAATGCACAGACATACATGCAAGCAAAATACCTATATACATAAACTAAAAATAAATAAATCTTTAAAAAATCAACCTCAAAAGATTCTGCCCTTGCTGTGTCCTTCCTAGATTAATATTTAGAAGGAAAATATAGGACTGTGATAGCCTATAAGTTACAAGAGTAGAATGGATAGTCACTACTGTACATTATACACAACATGCTTGCATAGCATTCATATATTAAACTGCGACAAATTAAAGATATAGCCTAAGCCCTAAAGGAATTATCAGTATCACGAAATGGTGAATTGTGGGTGATAAGCTAATAAAGAAGACCTGATGGGTAATTGGTTGTCAACTTGACAAGATCTAAAATCACCCAGGAGACAAGCCTCTGAGCACCTGTGAGGGATTATCTAGGTTAGGTTAGCAGAGGTAAGAAGACCCACCTTACCTGTGTGTGACACCAGTCTATGAGCTAGGATCCTGAGCTGAATAAAATGGAGACAGGGAGATAAGTGATACTTTTATTGCTCTATGTCCTAGTTGAGGATGCAATGTAACCAGCTACCCTCGAGCTCCTACAGTCAACACTTCCCCTTCTCCTTCTGCATTCTGATGGACCGCATCATCAAACTGTGAGCCAAAATAAACCCTTCACTACACCACTTTGGTTGGGTATTTGTCATAGCTTCGAGAAAATTGACTAATACAGGAAACAACACAGAACAATTTAAAAATCCTGAGCCCAAATATAAAAGGAAAAGAGGGTAGACTATATTCTGAAAAGAGAGAGGAAAAACATCAGAAATCACAAAAAGGGAAATGGAACAGATTTAATTAAAAATGAAAACAACAGATGAACAAAAACAATTATAATAGAAAAATTTTGACTCTCTCCTTAGCACAAGAAAGGAAGTTGAGGATTGCGACAGCAGGTTGTTTTCTTCTCTCTGGGTAGAACTCAGGGTTTAGCCCTCTAGAGAAAGATGCTGACAAACAAGATCCTCAGATAAAACAGGAGGAGATATCTATCATAGCAGATATGAAAACTGTAACACACAAACAGAAGAAAATATGAAAATTGAGACAGCACAATTCCTCTAACCCATCATTACTCTTGATTATAAAATCCAAAATGAAAGAATTCAAAGTCTACTTGTAAAACTGAAAAGAAATATACAAAAAGGATACAAACAAGAAGATGAACATTCACTCACAAGAGGAACTGAAAAACCTCAGGCAGACAAGAGCAAATAAAACCCTCTCCATAGCACATTGCAGCTAAAGAGCTAAAAATGTACAACAAAGAACAATATTGAAACCTATGAGGGGAAATATCAACTCATTGCAGGCAAACTGATCGTTACAACTTCATAGCAAATTCCCTAAGGCCAGGAAAGCATATAATGTAATTCAAGAGTTGAACATACATACCTGCCAACCAAGATTTCTATATCCAATCTTTTAAAATCAATGGGCAAATAATGATCTTCCCGGATGAGGACAAACTCAAAGAAAACATGATCACAGGGTCAGAACTGCAGAGGATGTTGAAGGGATCCTGCACATAGAGGCAGAAGAAACCATAGTCTGAATCATAAGATTTCAAGAAAGTGCAAATGTCATGAGAGCAACAGATGAACCAATAATTGCTAGGAAAACATAAATCAAACAACAGTAAGCCAGCATAGCCAAGTTAGAATAGAGGGGAAAGTAACTTAAAAACAGTATTTGAATCAACCAGAAAAAAAAAACCAAAACATTTTCAAGAATCAGAAACCTCTACCAATGATAACCCTAATTGTAAATGATCTTGACAATTAAAAGACAGGCACACTACAGATAAAAAGCAGATACAACTATCTACAGATACACACCCTTTTGGCAAAGGCAAACTAAAAGTGGAAAAGTGGAAACAAGAGAGAAATCGAAGGGAAAGAGAAAAATAGCACCAAGGTTCTTTGATAAAGCCTCCAGGAATCTTATTTTATTTTTACCTCCTGTCTTAGTTAGAGTTTCTATTGCTGTGAAGAGACACCATGACCACAGCAACTCTTATAAAGGAAAACATTTAGTTGAGGTGGCAGCTTACAGTTTAGAGGTTCAATACATTATCATCATGGTGGGGAGCATCACTGGCATGCAGGCAGATATGGTGCTGGCTACATCTTGATCAGAAGGCAACAGAAAGTGGACTCAGATACTGAGCAGTGTCTTGAGCATAGGAAACCTCAAACCCTGCCCCCACGATGACACACTTCTTCCAACAAGGGCATAATACTCCAACAAAGCCACACCTCCTAATAGTGCCACTCCCTATGAACTTATAGAGAGCAATTACATTCAAACTACCACATCTCCTAAATTTATATACAATGTATTATGTATGTATATATGTGTATGTTATATATATATATTAGTATGTATATATTAAACAAAACAAAGTTATGTCACTTGACAGTGTCTTCAGCAACAGGGACATACTTTCATCATCTGAGAAGCTGCTGTGGATATCGCTCTGTATGCTGTGAATATCGCTCTGTATGCTGTGAATGTGTTGCTCTGATTGGTTAATAAATAAAATGCTGATTGGCCAGTAGCCAGGCAGGAAGTACAGGCAGGAAAAGCAGAGAGGAGAATTCTGGGAAGAGGAAGGCTGAGTCAAGAGTTGCCAACCAGACACAAAGGAAGCAAGATGTGAAGACAGAACTGAAAAAAGGTACCAAGTCACATAGCTAGACATAAATAAGAATTATGGGTTAATTTAAGTGTAAGAGCTAGTCAATAATAAGACTGAGCTAATGACCAAGCAGTTTTAATATAAACTTCTGAGTGATTTTTTCATTTTTTTTTATTTTACAATACACTTCAGTTCTACATATCAGTCACAGATTCCCTTGTTCTCCCCCCATCCCGCCACCCACCCCTTCCCCCCAGCCCACTCCCCTTTCCCACCTCCTCCGGGGCAAAGCTTCCCCCGAGGACTAAGATCAACCTGGTAGACTCAGTCCAGGCAAGGCCAGTCCTCTCCTCCCAGGCTGAGCCAAGCGACCCTGCATAAGCCCCAGGTTTCAAACAACCAACTCATGCAATGAGCATAGGACCGGGTCCCACTGCCTGGATGCCTCCCAAACAGAACAAGCCAATCAACTGTCTCACCCATTCAGAGGGCCTGATCCAGTTGGGGGCCCCTCAGCCATTGGTTCATAGTTCATATGTTTCCATTTGTTTGGCTATTTGTCCCTGTGCTTTATCCAACCTTGGTCTCAACAATTCTCGCTCATATAAACCCTCCTCTTTCTCGCTAATTGGACTCCCGAAGCTCCATCCGGGGCCTAGCCGTGGATCTCTGCATCCAGATCCCTCAGTCATTGGATGGGGGTTTCTAGCACGACAATTAGGGTGTTTGGCCATCCCATCACCAGAGTGGGTCAGTTCAGGCTGTCTCTCAACCATTGCCAGCAGTCTATTGTGGGGGTATCTTTGTGGATTTCTGTGGGCCTCTCTAGCACTTTGCTACACCAGTAGCACAGACACTGAGGGAAACAATCAATCAATGGGACCTCTTAAAACTGAGAAGCTTTTGTAGAGCAAGGATACGGTCAACAAGGCAAAGCGACATCCTACAGAATGGGAAAAGGTCTTCACCAACCCCACATCTGACAGAGGGCTGATATCCAGAATACATAAGGAACTCAAGATATTAGACATCAAAACGCCCAACAGTCCAATTAAGAAATGGGCTCTAGAACTAAACAGAGAATTCTCAACAGAGGAAACTCAAATGGCTGAAAGACATTTAAGGAATTGCTCAACATCCCTAATTATCAGGGAAATGCAAATCAAAACAACTCTGAGAAACCACCTTATGCCTGTCAGAATGGCTAAGATCAAAAACACTGAAGACACCTTATGCTGGAGAGGATGTGGAGCTAGGGGAACTCTCCTCCACTGCTGGTGGGAATGCAAGCTTGTACAACCACTTTGGAAATCAATATGGAGCTTTCTTAGAAAATTAGGAATCAATCTCCCCCAAGATCCAGCTATACCACTCTTGGGCATATACCTGAGTGATTATTTTATAAGCAGTTGTGGGGTCTAAGGAGCTGCACAGTACTGGAGAAAATTTCAACTACAAGGGACATACTTTCATCATCTGAAAAGCAATCAAGGTCAACAGGAATAGTCTACATTGTTTGGGGAGTCACGTGAACTACCCTGACCAAGAACTCAAAAGATGGTTTTTCATGCTTAGTTCTAGAAACCTTGTCAAATACCTGGGCTAATGAGGTCATGGATCATAGAA
This sequence comes from Peromyscus aztecus, assembly GCA_902168405.1. Lineage (NCBI taxonomy): Eukaryota > Metazoa > Chordata > Mammalia > Rodentia > Cricetidae > Peromyscus > Peromyscus aztecus. The sequence continues at coordinate 23,477 of CABHPQ010173174.1, read as the reverse complement.
ACATACCTACTACCATTACTTTACTAGACCAGCACAATTCCTAACTGCATTCTAAAACTCATCCTTTTACCCAAAGACAAATGTAGCTCTTGCCTCTCATCAAAGAAGCTTCCATTTACAGCAAATGGAGGCCATTATAGAAACCACAATTGGACACAGTGCAGAGACCAATAGATTGTGGGGAGCCCAGCCCTAACAGACACATCTACATCACAACTCCTGTACCTAAAACTCTGGGGATATCAAAGAAGAGGAGACAGAAAGATTGTAAGAGCCAGAGGACCAGGAAGTTTGTTGTGAAATTATGTCTCCTAGAAATCTCCTAAACAAGATCTAAACAATGACAGTATCAATCTGCATGTTAATGCAGAAAGTGTGAAAACTTCATGGAGTCTCACCCCAGACAAAGAACTACATGCAACTAATGAGTGCTGAGAGAAGCAGAATTAGATCCCCTCAAGGATGAGGTCCCTAATTGGTTATCCAACACAAAGTGACCATCCCTGAAATTATATACACATAAACAAAGCAATCAGACTCAGTTGATTGTATTTATATATTTGTACATAAGTGTGTGTGTGTGTGTGTGTCTATCTGTGTAACAATAATAATCAAAGAAAAAGAGGCCATAAATTTGAGATGGAAACAGAGGAGGGACATGAGAGGAGGGAGGAAAGAGCAGGAGGGATGACACAATTATATTTTAACTTAAAATACATTTTGAAATAATTTTTAAAAAAGAGGAAGAAAAGAGCAAGCAAAAGTAATAATATTCATATCAGACAAAACAGATTCCAGTAAAAATTCAAGCCAAGTCAGAGATAAGGAAGGTCACATATTAATAAAGGAAATAATCCATTAGGATGAAAAAACCATTGACATGGACCAAAACTTAGTACAACCAATTTCATAAAACAAACATCACTAGGAAAAAAAGTAACAGATATATCCAAATACTGATAATGGTGGCCCACAAAGCCCCATACACATCAAGAGGTAGATCATCCAGATTATAAGAGATTAACAAAAAACTTTGGAGTTGAATAGCACCACAGATTAAAAGGACTTAACAGAAATTTGCAGGATGTTCTATCCAAAGGCTGAAGAATATATGTTCTTCTCAGTAGTCTGTAAAACCTTTTATAAAATAGATTACATTCTATGTAATTAGATAAGTTTTAACAAATACAAAAGAGATGAAATAAGTCCTCCTGTGTATAGATAAATTAAATGAAATCCAACTCGAAGTCAGTAGCAAAGAAATTTATAGTAATTGCAAATACTGAAAGGCTAAACAGTACACACTCTTGGAAAAGCAGTGGGGCACTGAAGAAATGAAAGGGAAAGAAACTTTCCAGAACCTCTGAGACACAAAAAAGCAAGCCCAGTGAGGAAAGTGTATAGGTTTGAATATTTACGTTAATAAAAATCTACAGAGGACACAAATAACCTAATGATGCACCACAAGGTCTTAGGAAAACAAGAATAAGTCAAACCCAAACTTAGTAAGATGAAAGACACAACAAAGATCAGAGAAGAATTAATGATATAGAACCACACAAAGAGTCAATGAATCAAAGATTTGCTTCCCTGAAAAGACAACTAAGATTGGCACTCCCTAAATCAAACTAGCAAAAAGAAAGAAAAAAAAAAGATGAAGGAGTTTGAAATCAACAAAATAAGAGTTCAAAAGAGAACTCTTACAGCAGATGCCAACGAAATCCAAAGAACGGTCAGGGAATATTTTGAAAATATACAATAAAAAATGGAAAGTTAAAATGGATAAATTCCTAAGTCCGTTTGGACTACCAATTTAACTTAAGGCCAAGGATCAGAGTGAATGCTGTGGTCAATACTTAGGAGGCTGAGGCAGAAGGATCACCATAAGTTCAAAGTCAACATGGGCTCTACATAGTGAGTTCTAGGCTGACCTAGGCTACAGAATGAGACACTTTATTTTGAAAATTAAATCAAAATGGTGTAAATGTAAGCATATCTACAATGAGCAGTGATATTGAGACAGTAATAAAGAGCCTCAACAGAGAAAAATCTTAGGAACAGAGTCTCTGCTAAATTCTACTAGGCCTTGATAGAAGACTAAACACCACTGTTCTTCAAACTATCCCATAAAATATAAAGAGAGGGAATACTGTCACAGTGATTCTATGAAGCCAGTATTACCCTGATACCAAAACCAGACAAGAACACAACAAAACAGGAACTTAAGCCTCTCAGTTAAATACTAGCAAATTGCAAATGAAGATCATATACCATATCCAAATCGGTCTCATTCCTGAGGTGCAAGGATGGTACGTACCCCAAATACAAACCATTAAATGAATTGCAGCAGGCAAATGGTCTCAGAGACAGAATACGGAGTCATCTCAGTAGACTGGGGAGGGAAAGCAATCTCCACCAAATCATCAATATATGCGACAAATTTATAACATATATTATGCTAAATTGGAAAAAAATAACATCTGCTAAAATCACAAATTAGAAAAAGGTGACCCCAATAACACAGACACTCAGACCAGGAATTAATAGATGGAAATTCATGAAATTGAAAATTTTCTGTATGACAAAGGACACCATCTTTTAGACAAAGTGGCAGGCTAGAGAATGGGAAAAGATATTTGCCAATTCCACATCCAATAGAGGATTAATGTCAAAAATATATAAAGAACTAAAAAAAAACTGGACATCAGCAAAACAAATAACTCAATTTCAAAATGAGGTACAGAACTAAACAGAAAGTTCTCAAAAGATGAAACAGAAATCCTGAGAAACTTAAAGAAATGTTCAACATCCTTAGTCATCAGGGAAATGCAAATCAAAACTACCTTGAGATTTCATTTTATACCAGTAAAAATGGCCAAGACCAATAAAACAAATGGCAGCTCATGCTAATGAGGATGTGGAGTAAGAACACTCACCAATTGCTGGTGGGACTGAAAACTCATAGAGTCACTATAGAAATCAATATGGTTGTCCCTCAGGAAGCTATAAACAGATCTACCTCAAGATCCAGCTATATCAATCTTGGGTATATACTCAAAAGATGTTACCTCCTACCACAGAGATACTTGTTTGTCTGTATTTACTGATGTTTTATTTGTAATAGCCAGAAATTGGAAACAGCTTAGATGCCCATCAACAGATAAATGGATAAAGAAAATGTGGTATGTTTACACAATGGAATGTTAATAGCTGTTTTAAAAAGTGAGATCATAAAATTTGCAGGTAAATGGATGGAGCCAGAAGGAAAAAAGTCACACTGAGTCAGGTAACCCAGACTCAAAAAGACAAATAATATATGTGCATGCTTATATGTGATTATTAGCTTTTAAGCTTTCAGTGGACATGCTACAATTCATATAATCACAGAGGTTAAGTATAAAGTAAGGGACAAGGAAGGAGGGGAGGCTCTCCTAAGGATGGGGAAATAGGATATATAGTTATGGAGAGACAGAGAAGAGATTGGAATGGAAATATTTAACGGGGAGGGAGTAGGGAGGGGTAAGAAAGGGAATCCAGGAAGAGACAACTATCACTAAAGGACATTTCAGGGATCATATGAAAACCTACTACAGTAGAAGCTTCTTAAATATATATAGATAAAGATCGAGCAACAGACAGATATATGAAAGAAATATAAATTTAGTCATCAAATAACAACAGAGAGAATGCCTTAATTAGACATCTCTTGCCACCAAGTAAAACCTCCAATGCCAGGAATGGCTTACATCTTACTAAGATGTCTATGTCTCACTCAGCCTTCATCAGAGTAGATTGTCCTTCCATAGTAGATTGGAACTAATACAGAGACTCCCATCTAGACAATGTGCAGAGAGTGGGAGACCTTGGAGCACTCAGTCCTAAATGGGATGTTTTCATCAAATCCCTCCCCCCAGGGCTCAGGGAGTTCACAGAGACTGTGATAGCATACACAGGGTATGCATGGGTCTGGGTCTAATGGTGTCCCAGTGCTGAGAGTGAAAGCGGACACAAGTTCACGTCCCCAACACAAAAGCCATCTCCAATTAATAACCACTCAAAAACGACGATTTTGTTTTCTTCAGTGGAGTTCACTGGGTAGACAAACCACTCTTAAATCTACTGCCTATGCCCAGCAGTAGGTTCCCAAGACAAAAAGAACTCAGCGGTATTTATGGAGGGTTTTGTAAAATAATTTTTTATTTTATTATTTATTTATTTTGATTAATTGATGGATTTTTGTCTCGTAACACTTGGGGCATTTTTTTTCTTTTATTTTCTTACTATACAGGACTATTGTTTATATATTATGTTTTCTGATTTTGTGTGTTTACAGGATTTCCGTGTTTGCCAGCATGCATGCCTCTGCACCTATACATGTTTCTTGGACTTTTTCTTTGGCTCTTTGTTTTTCGGTTTGCTTGTTTGTTTGTTTGTTTGTTTGTTTGTTTTGTCCTATTCAAGTTCACTTGTTTTTATTTTTTCTTATTTTATTATTATTTTCTTTTTTAAAAGATGCCTGTTTTCTTTTATAATAGGAGAAAGCAAAAAAAAAAAAAAAGTATTTGAATTTGGGTGGGTGGGAAGGTGGGGAGGATCCGGGAAGGTAACCATAATCAGAATATAATGTGTGAAAAAATCCATTTTCAACTAAAGGAGAGAGAGAGAGACAGAGAGAGAGAGAGAGAGAGAGAGAGAGAGAGAGAGAGAGAGAGAGAATACCAAACTATAGCCCCCACTCCTGGAGTATTGCCACTCTGAGCACACCTCTCTTACTCTGCTATCATATACTTATAGCTGAATAATGCTTGTATAGAATTAAAAATTCATTTATATTCTTTTGCACAAAACAATATATATGTTATATTCACCACATATATATTCATTCACACACACACACACACACACACACACACACACATTCATCTCATTCTACAGCATGTTAAAGCAAGTTTGGGAATCTGTGTTGATTTATTTCTCTGAGTCATTTTTGCAAGGAACCAGCTTGTGTTTCTTCTTGTTTTTCTTATTACTGAGGGTTGGGACATGCATTTCATTTGGTGAGCATCTTTAAGCACTGTCGTTCACGCACAGAAGCATGAATAACTCTACAGTTCTTTGCATAGTTTTAAACATAAATTTCAGAGGTTCTTTTTGCAAATTGAACAAACCACCTGGGATTAAAAAGAAACTCTGGGCCTTGGGCCAGAAGAAATTTTCAACCTCAATGTAATGAAACAAAGCCAAAGGCTAATGTTGCACTTTTAGGCCAGGGGTTCTCAACTTTAATAATGCTGTGACCCTTCAATACAGTCCCTCGTATTGTGGTGACCCCCCAACCATAAAATTATTTTCATTGCTACTTCATAACTGTAATTTTACTACTGTAATGAATCATAACGTAAATACCTGTCTTCCAATAGTCTTAGGCAACTCTTGTAAGAGGGTTGTTTGACAAACACACACACACACACACACACACACACACACACACACACACACACAAGTGTTCACAACCCGCAAGTTGAAAATGACTGTCTTAGGCAATGCCCTGAGGTCAGACAGGTATTGCCATCAGTAGTCATGACAGCGCAGTGAGGAGCCAGCAAGATAAAGTAGAGGGGATAAAGCCATAGCCCAATCTCATCCTTAGGTGCCTTACACTGTGGTGAGTCTACCCTGCCCTTCAACTCTCAGCAAATGGTCTTGTTTTCTTTCCACCTGTCCCAGTAAGAGCTATAATTTCAGTTCTGAAGAGGTGAGTTAATAACTATAAAATCCGGCAAGCCTATAATCTATAGATTTAATACCCTCTAGACATTCTGAATTATTGCCTACTGACAGGAGTACTGAGAGCTACTCTATGGTCACACAGATGTACTAAACGATAGAATTCTCCTGCGTCTCAGTTGTAGAGTGCTAACTCTTGAGAGGCAAATTTCATAAAACGAAGTCCCCCATCACCACCTTGAGCCTTGTGCTTTCATTTTGCATTTTTTTGATAATGATATTGCCTTAGAAATTTCTATAAAGGTAGTTACTAAGGATGAGATTTAAATAGTATAACTGAAGTAGACCTGAAAAGTATCTTAACTATTTATATGTAGATACAAATCCATACTTCCATTGCTTGAAGCTATCCAAGTACAACTTAATCCATGGGATATTATCCTTAGAGATGTAGCAAATTCTTACATTTTCTAGGCAATTATTATAACATGATCTAGACATCTTTGAAATGCTTTTTCACAACTTTTAAATATGGAAATATAACTGATGTTTCCTGATTATTTTTAACCATAGGTGCTAATTGCAAGGTGTTAAGAAAAAAATTATGAGAAAAATTAATGAAGGCTCTAGCAAAGACTTTACTAGTCTTGACCTCCCAAGAGATGCTGTAAAAGTTGCAATCCCATAAATCACTGTCCTGTGACTGGTCAAATTAAAATGTATTCAGCAGTACCCAGGAAATGGTTTAATTGCAATACTGTGAGAATTTTGCCTTCTGTAAAAATCAACTTTTATTAACAGTCATTTTTAACTTTTAAATAAATTTTAATGTAGATTTGAGAAGGCTAAAGTACTGAAAGTCTCTATGATATTTCTATAGTTTGATGGCATCATTCAGACACATAAACTACATTGATAATGACAATAATCAAACAGTATATTGGATTTAGATAGAGAACCACAAAAAAAAAATACAAACAGGAAAGAAAAGACCTGAATATGAATGACAGCATTATCAAGCAAAAGATGTTCAGACCGAAGAAGCCAAAGAAAGGTCTGTATCACATTGTAGTAACTTCACAAATGTGACTGCCCAGAGCAATACCTCTTTTCTTTCTAGAATGTTCTTATTTTGTGATGTTTTAAAAATTATTCAATCTTAAGGACTACTATTTTCCCTAACTACTTCTGTTTTATAAGATTGCAAAGAGCAAAATCTCCTCTACTATCTTCTTTTAATTATTATGCCCCTCATCTTCTCCCTAAAATGGATTGAAATTCATTTTTTTTATTAATTTTTGTCTCGGGGGCTAATCCACATAGCACAATTAGAAACCACGACTTTTCACATGAATAAATAAGTTATTATTCTGCAAAATTCATAACATAATGCTGCCTAAGCAACTCCACTCTGCCAATCATTGGAGATAGTGACAATGTTCACACTCAAACCACAAACTAGAGAGGAAAATGAAAACCCAACCTGGGGCTCCTTACCACTCTGTGACAGTGAGAACCGCAAGCTCCAATGTATAGTAAAAATGGGGAGGGGAGCCTGATATCAGTCACTTGGAAAGATGAGCATGCATTCTTGCTGTCACATGCCTTTGGAAGTCAACTTAGAATAAAACTGACTCCCAACGTTATAAAGTAGAGCAGGAATTTCTGGGATGTTCAGTTCTATGTGCTTCTGCTTCTAGATGCAGACTCTCCTGGAGAGATGGTCTTCTGTGTGCCTAAGCTTTGCAGTGTCATGAGAATAAAGAGACACAGAGAGCACTTGGCAGAGGCTGTGTATGCACTGCCCACTGCACATCTGTTAAAAGAGCAGAAGGGCTCAAACAGGAACAGCAATACAAACATCAAAATTAGGTCCTAAGGGAATCAGGCAGTCCTGTTTTGCGTGATTCCACCAACTTAATTTTGAAATTCATAATTCACACTCTTAAAATTGTGAAAATGCTTTGAGACTTTTCTGTATATCTACCCCCATTCAACTTTCTAAACTTAGAAGGTAAAACACCTTTGTCAGTCTATCAGAACAAACGTTTTCTTTTTTTAGACTCTACCCCTATCTTCAAAGAGGGCTCATGGTAAGACTTGGAAAGCACACTCTATAGGGAAAGGGTGTGGGTGGATGTCTGTAAACACAGTTCTCTACTCTCCTTTGAAATTATACTTGTAAAGTTATTACATAGGAAATCCCCATGAATGAGTAATACTTACACTGAATAACTACTCAACATGCCATAAAAAATCCTAGAAGTAACAATATAGGAAAATAGTCAATGTCTTCTTCCACACTTCTGTGAAAACCAACTGAACACATTCACTCATAACTCTGTTAAATAATGAATAATTGTCTTTCTGCTTAACATAATGAGGTTCAGAAGGAAGCAACATAAGTTCAAATGCCAGTATTCTCCAACACAAATATGAAATCAAAATACTGTATTTTAATTTCTCCCACATTCAGAATTTTTGAAAGATCTCCAGAAATTTGGTTTATCTTAAACACATTTTATTTTTATTTTATGTGTAGGTGTACATGCCTGAATGTGTGTGTGTGTGTGTGTGTGTGTGTGTGTGTGTGTGTGTGTGTTGTGTGTGTGCACCACATGTGTGCAGGTACCCATAAAAGACACGAGAGGATGTCAGATCCCATGGAAATGGAGTTACAGGCAGGTATGAGTTGCTCATTGTGAGTAGTTGGAATGGAATCTGGGTCAGCTGCAAGACCAGAAAATGTAAATTCAGGAACTACAGAATTTGGTGTATCATTGATACATGCTGTAGAAAAAGTGTTAGAGTCCAATGAGATGACTCAGTGGATGAAGACACCGCTACCAAGACTGATAATCTGAGTTCAATCCTAGGGATGAAAGAGAGAATCCACTCCCACAGGTTGTCTTCTGACCTCTAGACCCTGAATTATGGTGCGATGCACACGCACACCACACACACACACACACACACACACACAGGCACATTAAATTAATTAATTAATCAAAAAAGTTTTTTTAAAAAGCCCTGAGTAACCTTAAATGACTTATGTAACTAAAATTAATAGGAGAATTTCTAAATATATAACGTGGGGGTGGGCAGTTTAACATGATAAGAATGTAAAGAGCCTGAAGGCAGATACTAGAGTTATAATTCTGATCTAATATTTGTCAGCAATGTTCCACAATCAGGGACTTAACTTCTGGAGATCTCAGTTTCCTTATCTTTAATACAGGAGATGATAAGAATACTTATCTCTGGGAAGGGAAAAGTCGTGATCAAAATATATTTATGGAAAAATGTTTTAGTTTAAAAAGAAAAGGAATATCTACATCAAAGAATGTGTGTGATGACAAATAAAGATTTACACAAAGGAGACATATGCTGAGAACTGTCATGGTGTCGAACAAAGTTCTCAAGTTTGAAACGAGCTCTGTGACTGACATAAGACCCGTTGTTTGACTGGGTTGAACCTGATCCCTACAACCCGCCTGAGATCACATTACCATGCTACACATGGATACATAAAGCTGTCTGAGTGTTGCTTTAGAAGATGTGCGAGGAAGGACATGGTGATATGGGTCATCTGCTGCCAGGAATATGGCTTTAGGGCATGATGTAGCTGTTTAATGGTCCACTGATATTCCTTGAGACACCTGAGGTGTTTAAAACTTTAGCCACCCAGGGTGTATAAGGCAATGACAGTCAAGCTGAATATCTTTAGATGTATGCCTTCTAGGTGTTTGTAAGACCCTGAGCTGAATTATGATTATAGTTTTAAAATTCAAATACATGAAAAAAATCACAAAGATAGAAAAACAGCCAAACACTGTTTCTGTCACTTTGAATTAATAAAAAGGATTGATGTCTAACCTCATCTCCTCTTTTAAGTCAGCTATATGTTTCTAACAATGGCTTGCAATGAAATTGTGATGAAAAAATAATATATAACTTTATTTGAAAGTGAATCATCCTCCATTATAATTTTTTTTTTTTGGTTTTTCAAGACAGGGTTTCTCTGTGTAGTTTGGGTGCCTGTCCTGGATCTCACTCTGTAGACTAGGCTGGCCTTGAACTCATAGAGATCTACCTGGCTCTGCCTCCCAAGTGCTGGGATTAAAAGGCATGTGTCACTGCTGCCCGGCTATAACTTCTTTTATAAGACTAGGTCAAAGACCTACTTTTCTGAAATTTTGTGTGTGTACTATATATGTGCACACATGCTGGGTTTGTGTATATACACATGTGTATATGTATCTGATATATATATATATATATATATATATATATATATATCAGATAGAAAGGGTTATTCATATGTAACACTCAGCAGTTAACTGGGATTGACATCATGATTGTCCCATATCTACATAGACAGGTTCCCAATCTGTGTCTTCTTTGTCAGCCCGAATTCAGAATGGCTGAGGTTAGGGGTGGAGTAGGAAGAAGGAATACAGAGGGGAAATAAAATGCATTGACTTCTCTTCTTCATTGGGCATAAGGTGTTCGGTTTTTCTTCACATTACATGATAGAATTTGTGACCCTAAGTTTAATGGAGTGACTCTGAACTCACGGATATTAATTTCTATTTGAAATATTCTCACTTCAGATTCGTTCAGCTTTAACTAATTTGTTATATTATTCACCACTAGCAACACAGTTTATGGCATGTTGGTTCATAATTATTTTATTCTTAAATATAGTATTTTCATTTGAGGGGAATTTCATTCATGTATATAGAGTATTTTGATCATATCTTCTGTCTAGTCCCACTCTAATCCCTTTCGGGTCTACCCATCACAATTTTATGTCCTCTTATGTACATTTTTTAATAATGCATGGAGTCCAATTAGAGCTTCCTGAATGCACATGAGTACAGGGCAGTCTAATGGAGCATGAGTAATCTACCAGGTGCCACATCCTGAGGAAAACTGACTATCCCTCCCCTAGCAATCATCAGCTGCTACAACTCCTCAGCCAGGGGTGCTACTTGGTAAACTGGCCTTCTGTCCAGAACTCATAATCATTAAGAAGCCAATAATTTTATTAATACTCACTTTTTATTCTCATTCTTCAGAAATTTGCTTTATAAATGTGTTATTTATAAAAAACTTGTTTTCAAATGATTTGTGTGAAATTCTAGACAATCCAACTAATCTTTATGGTATCAGATAATGAAGACTTAGGAAAAGAGGCAGAAGATCAAGTGGGGTAGTGAAGCAGGAATAAAAGATAACCAAGAGGTGGAGGTGGCATCTGGCTGTGATGGATGTCATTATCACCATGGTGATGAAGGTTTCACAGCTACATAAGGGTATCATGGTTTCTCAAAAGGTGTGCTTTGTGTATTTTTATATTATTTTATTTCAGGATACCTCACTATATCTGAAAGTTACTCCTAGACAAACTCTCTACTTAAGATATCAAATATCTTAAGATATCAAAGCAATCTATCCAGGAAATTTGGTCCCTGGGGAGCAGTACAGCTGCTAGAGTCTGAGCTGAATACTGTAAAATATTTTCTACAGTCAAAACAACAAAAATGCTTACCAAAAATGATTCAGCACAATATGAATGTATTCTGACAGTGATTTAAGAAGATAAATTAATTGTGAGAAATGTTTCTTCAGTTAGATAATTATAATTGAGCTAAATCATTTAATATTCCAAAAGATTAGATTTTTCAAGATTTTTAATTTTTTATTTGGTTTCTTGAGATAGGGTCTCATTTTGCAACCCAAGGTAGCCTGAAACACTCAGCAATTGGTAGTTGGAATTTTCTTTGGGCCACCAATCAGTTCCCAGATAAAGACAGAGAGACTTATTATTAATTATGAATGCTCAGCCTTAGCTTAAGCTTTTCCCAGTAGCTCTTATAATTTAATTTAACCTGTTTCTATTCATCTACATTTTGCCTTGAGGCTCTTTATCTTTCTTTCATCTGTATGTCCTACATACAGAATTCCTGCTTCCTCTGTGTTTGGCTGCCTGGCCCCTGACATCTCCCTGAAATCTCTTTTTCCTAATTCCTCCTCCTACTTACTCTCCCTGTCCAGAAGTCCCACCTATATCTCCTCCCTCACTATTGGCCATTCAGTTCTTTTTTAGACCAATCAAGTGCCTTAGGCTGGCAAAGTAAAGCAGCAACACATCTTTACATAGTTAAACAAATACTCTGCAACATAAACAAATACAGCACATCTTTACATAGTTGAACAAATACAACACATCTTTTCATAATTAAACAAATATTTTTGCTACAGCAATTCTACTGAATTAACCTCCTGGGTACTCAAATCATGGGTCATTCATCCTGCCTAACCAAAAGATTACTTTCTTTCTTAATCCTTAAGTTAAGATATTGGGGCTCAGAGACACTTACACAGAACTATAATTCAAGATCTATTCCCATATTCTAGTTTATCTATGATGAAGAAAATTGTGAAAGTTAAAGAGGAGGATGGAGCATTTTTTACAGTTCTACGTTTACAGATCAGAATGCCAAGAGCTGTTACTACTCAGCTCTCATCACTGACTATTTTCCTCTATTGCATAACTGTATACTATTGTTATAAAATAAATAGGGCATCAAAACATAAGCACATGGTTTATAGCTGAAAGATGGAAGGCCCTTTAAGTAGCATCAGTTTTTTCTACAAATAAAATTTTTTGTTTGGTTGGTATGAGCTGTTGAGACAGTGTTTTATTATATAATCCAGGCAGTCCTTGAACCCCCTATTCTCCTGCATCAGCCCCCAAGTCCTGGGATTACAGCCATGTACCATCACACTCTCCTTTAAATTAAAAAAAAATAAATATAAAATTTTAAATCATTTTCATTATACTTCATTCAGAGTCACAGTACGTTTCGGAATGTCTTAGACCTTCCAAGAGTTTACATTCTAAATACTAACAATTACTTTATATCATCTATTCTGTTTGGCTTCTATAAGGTTATTGAACCGTAAAGAAAACCCTCTAAAAAAAACTGTGGTTAAAGTTCCTTTAAACCACAGCTTTTCGAAGGTGATGATAAACCACAAACCTACAGTTAGAGGTTAACATCTACAGTCAAGCAATAAGAATGCCGGGTGTCCCTTGAAGTGGTGAAAATTACAGTATTCCACACAAGGAACTGTGATGGATTTCATAGCTCAAAATAGCCCCTAAGTCAAGGGTTAAGTGGGAATTTGCTTTAAGCATTTTTTGCCGGGCTTCACAACCAGAACTCCCTTTAAAAAGTACGACTTCTTCCTTACATTAGTATGCATCCGCATCCTTGAGTAAGCAGATTTTTTGCTGAGCTAGGATTATTCTCTAGCTTTACTCCACAATTACGAATAGAAGATTTCATTGGTTTGGTTTTAAAAGGTGGGTCGTAGAGAGATTCTAGTGATAAACAAATATTATGTTTTAAAAAACATAGATAACGTGAAATAGGGAGATAAATCACTCAGTAAGGAGGCTCTTGCCATGCAAGCCTTGAGTTTGGGGACTTGGATTTAATCCCTATCACCCAGAAAAAAGTCAAGCTTTCATTCCTTCATGATGAGGCAGAGACGGGAAGATCCCTGGGACTTACAACCTGCCAGTCTAGCTAAATTGGGGAGTTAGAAGTTCAGTGGGGGAGCCGGTCTAGAAAAAAACAGGTAGAGAGAAATAGAAGAAGATACCAGACATCAGAATCTGACCTCCACACAGGTCTACACACACTTGCATATGCACACACATATACATATATATGAATGCATGTACACACGAAAAGCTTATAATACCAATCCATTTTATTTTAAATAGTCTGATATTATCAGAAAGATTAAGATATCATGCACCCAAGTATATTTCTCAAAAGTTTATTCTTTTTCCACATCTTCGGGAGCCAAGAGATCAAATTCATTTTATCTAAACAAATACATTTCTCTGTTTTCCTCTTCCATGGTGTATGAATATTTGATTCATTATTCTTTATCTAGGATAAATTTAATTCTACATATTATTAGGCAATCTTACATTGTAGGTAAATGAAAGACAAGCAAAAAAAGTGCAAAAATATCTAATTCACTAACTTAGGTGAAGAATATAATAAAGTCTCCTCAAGTTCCAGACACAGGCTTATGACTCAAGAAACTCTCCACATAGCTACAGACATCATGAACTTTGGGGAATATAATGAGACAGTGCTAGATTTCCATGTTTTTCACAACAATTAGCAGAAGATCTTGCAAACAAGGAAGCTTTACTAAAAGTTATTGAATGAACACATAAATGCTGGTATTAACAGTCAGGTCCACTGCTTCACCCTAAACAGTAGTTACTAAAGACATTGCCCAAGACTCTTGTACATTATCCAAGCACAGAGACACAGGGCTCTCAACTGCATTTTATCACCTGAAGATATCATTTGATCAATGCTGCCAGACTGATTTTAAAATTCAGAAGCCATTTTTTTTCATGCTCATTAGTAAACAGGTTGTCGTTTGTTCACAAGTGGCTCCACATCAATACAACATCTTCCTCCGACATTAATGTTCAACCTAGGAGCAAGCCTCTAGATGCCCCTAAATGAGCCAGTGGTGCCGCCTCTACCTCACACTTACCTGTACCCTATACCCAACTCCAAGGTTTTCAGGGATTTTTGACAGCTGCAGGTCCCATTTCCGTATGCTCTTCAAGCTAAACATACCTGGGCTTGAGTACAGGAGATGTTACTCTTCCTGGGGGTGCTGCACCCCAGTGAGCAGCCCAATGTTATCAATACCTCAAAGCTACCATGGGCTGAAAGATCCCTAGAATTCCTCTCAGATGATCATGAAGGGAGTGACAGCCAACACAGGATTTTAGGTTTGATAAGGAAAGAAAGAGCAGGCTGGTAGATTCCATGAAGAGGAAACACACGCACAAACACAGTTACCAAAATGGAAATGTCTTTCCTAGCTCACCTATGAAACAGCTTTTGGATTAATGAGTTGGACTGAGGTAACATGACTGACTGAACGATGCTTTCAGCCTGCTGCTGAGTCATTGGGAAAGTGATGAACTTCAAGGGAGTGAAAAATTCAAAAGGACACATTATGATTAATGGGCAATATGTCATTTTGTTATTCTTTCCATTGTGGTGAATGGTGGGTATAAAATTATTCAGAGACTAACATGGTAGTATAGTTATATTAAAAAAAATTGTGTTTTGTGCATCATGCATCTGCTATAAAACTGTCATTGTCCTGAACAGCCCAATAGCTATAATTTAAACCAAAATTTACTGAGCCTCTAACACATGCTGAGCACTGGACCATAAATTTCATAAACATAATTTCATTTACTGCCCACATCATTTCTTGCTAGATAGTGAGTCCATTTTATAGACTGTTAACCCTGTGTTTAACGAGCTTGGGCACAGGGTGATAAAGAGCTACAGTTTAAGGTTTAGTTATCTAAAAACCAGGCCTTTTTTACTGTACAGTGCCTCAAAATATAAATTTATGGTACCCTCAAAAGACAGCTTTTTCTCAAATGAATGCTTGTCAGTCAGTCTCACAGCGACCTCTAGGTTATACACTTTCTGTTCTGATCGCATCATGGAGCTGCAGGTGCAAACCTGGAGCAAACTCTGCCTTCATTTCATCTGAATATTGAAGTGGAAATTTGCCAGATCCAAACATAGTCACCTTAACCAGCAGCGAATTGTGTGCTTCTTCTTTAGCGTCAGAGGAAAAATAAACAATCACTTTGATAATGAGTGTCACACACTTGAATATATCTACAATATGAATAATTCTAACCTGTAAAAAATAGGGCCTACTTATCTTCCTGCTGTGAGAAATTCTAAAGGTAAAACAGGGTGAGGTATATATACTTTTTTCTTTCATTATTTAGTGTTAGTAGCAGAACTTAACTTGTGCAACTATATTTGTGGTACATATGCAGTTGATACATTTAATACAATTGAAAAGGTACAATCAAAAACTGTGCTGTAAAATTACACTTTGAGTTTATTGTTATATGCATTATATTCTCAAGTATTCATAGCTTTGACAGCATGGCTGTTTGTATGAAAACAGGTATGTTGTGCTTTGGAGGAGAGTCAAGAAATTTATGTTGGTTCCAATGATGCTTGAATGCACTGACATAAGAAATCAGCCTCCTAAGAGGGAACAGTTCTGTATATACCCAAAGGGAAAAAAGTGGTTTTGTTCACTCTTTTAAATAGAGCTATTAAATTCCAGCTGATATGTACCCTGGATTGGAAGCTGAGCACGTATATGTACACCCAGTTTGTGGTGCTCTAAGGTCACTTTGGTATAGAAGAATCAAATGCCATGTCTGCATCTAACTATACACACACTGTGACCCTCCATTCGGTAAACGCAAGCACTCTGACAAGGGCTTTGTAGCCTCCTCTCCCGTTTTCTACATTTTCCTGCAGAATGTGATTGAAGTGAAGGAGAGCAGAGCTTTTAACATCTTTAACCTTAAAGAGCCCTAAAAGCATCCCCCACCCTCCTGAACATCGAATGGCTCTGAAATAAGGGGACATGCTGCATCTGATTTCAACCTGCGACCTCTTACTTTCAAGCTTTAACAGTCTCAGGAATTGCAAAGAAAACAGTATAAAAGCCCCTCGCAGATTAGCAAACCATTACTATCCTCAACACTTCAGCCGATGAACCCTCCCTGATCCCAGACTATAAAAACGCCTTCTGAAGGCTGTCCAGCTTCTCTTTGATTCTTGGCCCAAGTCTTCATTTTCTCACAATGCAGAGATCTGTATTTCATTAGAGGTACTATCTTAAGTCACTGTGTGCCCCTCCCCTTTTTAACAGGATTTTCTTCCTACAGATTCACCAGTATCAATTTTGAAGATGAATCTATGAGTATCAAAATATATTTTAAGTCAATGGATAATTTAAACTGAAAATTTTATCCAAGTAAATCCTCATGGTTCTGCACCTGAATTTTTCTCATTCTTGTCTGGTGTACTGTGTGCACATTATATCTTTCGGTAAGAAGTTCACTTACCCAGATCAGATTGAGGTTTTATTTCATAGCCTTCAAAGCTATTTCTGAATTTTTTTTTTCAACTAAATCTGTAGAACCTCGAATGATGACCACCAAACCAACAGGGTCATGGAGTAAAGGAACTCACCACCAATTCTGATAACCTGAGTTTCAATCCTCAGGACCCACAAGGTAGAAGGAAAGAATTAACTCTATCAAGGTGTCCTCTGACCAGCACACTCTCACCATAGTAATGTGCACAGACAACACAGACTCACTGAAAAGATAAAATAAGAAAAATTATAAAAATGTTACAAAGTCCTTTTATCCCACACAGCATAAATAATGTCCACAGAATCCAGTCCAAGTGCAGAAGCATCGCAGTAATTAAGGCAAAGCAGAGCCTCTGACTTTTCTATTAAGTAACAAAGTATTCAAATGTTTCAAATTCAAAAGTTTTAACCAAACTATTAGCCCTTGGAATTGAACTCAACTTTGTGTTAAATAATTAAATGTAATTTTAAAAATTACATAATTTTATTTTATAGGTTCAGTTGAGACAAATATGTGTGTTTAATCACAAGGTCATTCACTGCCTTGAAGTGAAAGCTGAATTCTACAGATTCATCAGAGCTTTTCCTTGTTTGATTTTCTAAAGTGCAGTGTGTGTTAGCTGGAGGTAAGCAGAGCAGCCATTGACCTAGCTTCCTTGGCATGGATCTCTCTGGAAAGTAGTCCCATGTGAGGCAAACATACCTGTGTATAGAGCTTTGAGGACAGCAGAGAAACACTGATATCAATTTAAAGTCTTAGCTTCTTAATCCGAATGAAGATAATATTCTATTTTGTTAGACACTGCTAAAAGATTAATATTTAGATGCATGGACAGAGTACTGGAACCATTCTAATTCTCAAGGGCATTTTTTTGCTTGCTTCTATCATTAGTGAAAACATTAGCAACCCTCTCTCATTTAAGATGAAAATAATACAACTATGACCATCACTGGACGCTTTCATGAAATGTCTATGCAAGAAACAGAATTACATTGTGGGTAAATTGATTCAAACAGGATGCCTTCCTCAGGAACCGTTCAGGCAAGGAAAAGGAACTTTAAATAATATGAATTCAGAGCAGATATCCATATCATGGGGTCCTTTAGATGCTCATGCCAAAAGCAGTACCCTGGCTTGAAGTCAGAGAACCTGTCTGGACAACTACCTCCTCCCAACTTTGCACAGTGATCATGCTAGAGAAATAATTTCATTGGAAAATGGATTATGTTTTTATTTAGACTACTGGTCCTTGGAAAAATAATTACTAAATGAGCAGATTATTAAGAAGATAATATGTCTATAAGTATATATATGTGTATGTATGTATGTATGTATGTATGTATTCATCTCCAACTACTTCTATGAAATACTTTGTATGATGCATGCAAATATAGTATATATAATAGTTCATGTAATAAAGAAAGAGATTCTAGGTAGAAAAGATCAAGACAAAACTAAAAGCAATCCCGACAGTCCCCTTGAAGCCAATTAGTAATCCTTAAAACCCAGTCAGCCTTTAATTTGGCTTCGTCTTCTCTACCAGACAACAAAGATCAAAACGCAGAGCAAACACACTAAGATGCAAAAATCCAAACTGATCATAAGTCTAAAGGTCCAGCTTTCATCAGAAAAGTAGGAAAGTCTCTTCAGTGGGGCTTCTCACAAGTGATATATAAAATGATAAAGGGGACAGTGTGGTGGCAGTAGCCCTCGGTAAATACAGGAGACAAGGTGTTAAGGAACTATATTCTAAAAACACTACAGGGCAAGCTTAGTTAACAAAAATGAAATACACTTTGCCAGATGAAACCTCTATGTGAACTTATTCTGCGGATGAGCAGCTCATAAAACAAAGGTGCACACATGGGCAGATGGTATTCTCTGTGTCATTTCCCTCAACGATAAAATAAAGGAAGTAGACTATATTGATTCTGAAGTTCTAAGTCAACAGAGGGTCTCAGGGTGGCTCACCTGGATTGCTGAGCAACAATATTTACATGAAAGAAAGAAAAACAATGTTGTTAGAATGTTGAGAAGAAAAAACAACTGAAGAATAAAACACTGTGTCTTGGTTTGAATGACAACCTACCAGTTTCTCCAAGTTTAAAAAAAAAAAAAAGTGCAAGAAAAGAAAACCATGACAAATTGTCACAACCTGGAGCCGGGTGAGATTTCATTCATTCTAGCAAGCAATATGCTTAACATTTTAGTTCATTGATGATCCTTAAGTTTTAGAAGATTCCAGATAAAAGTGTGCATATCTAGCTTCACCTGGATCAGCTGGAAGCTGAGTCGCCAGTGCTCAGTTGCCAGACCAGGGACTCTCAGTGAGACATTAGTTGCCTGTTATCAAAGGGTTTGTTCTGTTGTAGGGTTTTTTTGTTTGTTTGTTTTTTATTTTTTGTTTTGGTTTTTTTTCGAGACAGGGTTTCTCGGTGTAGCTTTGGCACCTTTCCTGGAACTCACTCTGTAGCCCAGGCTAGTCTCGAACTCACAGAGGTCCTCCTGCCTCTGCCTCCTGAGTGCTGGGATTAAAGGCATGTGCCACCACTGCCCAGCTATTTATTTATTTATTTATTTATTTATTTATTTATTTATTTATTTATTTATTTATTTGTGTGTGTGTGTGTGTGTGTATGAGTGTGTGTGTGCACAAGCCACTGTGCACACATGGAAGTCAGAGGACGACTCACGGGACTAAGTTCCTCCTTCCATCTTGTAGATCCTGGAGATGACACTCACGTCATCAGGCTGGGAGACAAGCACCTCTACCTGCTGAGCCAACTTGCTGGCTCCATGTTACAGATTCACAAGAACACAATATCATGGGTTCTCTTATATACAAACTTCACTTCAAAAATAGGAAATGAGAGATCATGAAGACAGTCATCAGCTTTAGGAAAAGTTAAGAGAAAAATCTTATCGGAAGTAAAGAAAACGCCTACATAGTCGAACACATTCAATTAACAAGACCTGCCATGTTACCAGAAGGCATCTGCATAGAATCTTAGCCAATAAATTATTTAATGCAATGCAACATAGTTTGGAGAAAAACACCTGGCATTTGCTTCAAATATCCTGGAAAACTGAAAAACTGTACAAGAAGTATATTTCCAAAAGAAGTACTGAAACATTGTCTAGGAGAAAATAAGAAATTCTAAAACTCACAATTTTTTACTTAAAAAAAAAAAACTATGGGCACACATTTTTCTATAAGATTTACTTGAATATAAAAAAGAAAATTATAGTTTGGAGTTGGTTGATGGTTTTCCTTGTTTTGCTTTCAGTTTTTGTTTGTTTGTTTTTTAAGTTTTGTGTAGTACAGGCTGGCCTCAGGCTTGCTGTGTAACAGCCAAGGATAGCTCTAAATTCCTAATCCATATACCTCTGCCTCCTAAGTGCTGAAGGTATAGACACATACCACAGCCCCCAGCCTTCAAATTAGATATCTTAATCATATGGAAATATAGATGTAAGTGTGGTAAAGTACATATAGGTTTATAAACACACCAATATCGTATATGGTACCTACTTAACAATTAAGTATGAAAGTGAATAAAAGGCTTAGCAATGTATGATAAAAAATGATTAGATTTGTTAGCCTATTTGTATATGAACTATATAACAAAGATTGAAGCCTGGCTAAAAGAATAGAATAAGCTGGATCAACAAAAGATTTATTTTAAAGTTAGTATATTTCAAAGGTACTAAACTGAATGACCTGAATACAAAAGCCATATGTCATCTTGATGGACACTAATGGTTTCATGAAATTTATGTTAATCAATAGAGGTTATAGGCTTACTATGAAAGATATAGCAGAAAATGTGGAAAAATCAATCAGGATATAATTAGGAGGAAATATTGAATTAAAACTAGGGATGAAGCCGGGCGGTGGTGGCACACGCCTTTAATCCCAGCACTCGGGAGGTAGAACCAGGAGGATCTCAGTGAGTTCGAGGCCAGCCTGGTCTACAGAGTGAGATCCAGGACAGGCACCAAAAAACTACAGAGAAACCCTGCCTGTCTTAAATAAAACAAAACAAACAAACAAAAAAACTAGGGATGAAATATTTAGTTCTTTTGTAAGCAAGACAAAGGGCTTCTCAGTTTATATTTCACTCATTTAACATTTTCAGTCTACCTACAACTCAAGTCATGTTCCCCATAACTTAATATACTAAACTGGAAGACAAAATCCTAAAAAATAATCACAAAATTAATAAGTAATCTTGGCACATAGTAACATGACCAGAGACACAAACTTGGACAAGTGGTTGTCACCAAAGCCAACCAATGGTAGAGCCAGAATGTGTGCAGGCATTATTTAAAACTGGAAGGGCCTCCTGCCTGCCTCTTCTCACTTACCAATATAGTCAACATGCAGTAGTTAAGTCCACCGTACAATAAAACCTCCATAACGAAACTAGGTTCCTTAATTAACTGCTTTTGACCCTCTTTTTTTGTTTTTGTTTTTCGAGACAGAGTTTCTCTGTGTAGTTTTGGTGTCTGTCCTGGATCTAGCGCTGTAGACCAGGCTGGCCTTGAACTCACAGAGATCCGCCTGCCTCTACCTCCCAAGTGCTGGGATTAAAGGGATAAACCATCGCCACCTGGCAATATGGAAATTTTTTACAGCACACCCAAGGTTCCATCTAAATTTAACCCCTAACCCTGAAGATCCTGAACATTCAAGTCTATACAGTGAAAATTTCTCTGCCAAGAAAGAATGCATATCAACACAACCATGGTTTCACAGTGAAAGAGTCCTGTGTTTAAACCCCGAATTCTCTGCTTGCTTGTGAAATCAGTAGCCTTCAATTTGTTCATTATGTAAGTGTAGGATGGGAGCAATAATAACAGTATCTACTCCATTTGTTCTGGCAATTAAGTAAAAGGATCCATTTCAGAACCCAGGAAGATCATAATGTAGCAAATTCAGTTGATCAGTTTATTTTAACACTAAAAGTACACTTGTACTCTCTCTGTGTGTCTCTGTCTCTCTTGTGTGTGTGTGGAAACATTTTGGGAACAAAGTCAATCCAATACATATTTTGTTAATGAATATACTCTAACCTGAAAATATAATTAGTTCTAACATCTTATTACCTTACTACTTGGATAACTGCAATTACTAAAACTCAACTAGTTTCAATTTTCTTTTACTCATTCATATATATATATATATATGTGTGTGTGTGTATGTGTGTGTGTAATATATATATATATATATATATATATATCAAGATTCTTTGGCACAGAGTAAGCAAGAAAATCACCTTTTATCTTATATGTCTTGTCATTCAATTTTCAGATGAACATTTTAGCATACTCTAGAATTAATTTTTTATAATTATATGAAAATTGAATATTAAAATACATAAAGAATGTTTTTTAGTTTTTTTCATGTAAAGTATTTCACTACAGTCTCTATTGTGTAAGATATAACTTAATTTACTTAAAGAGATGAATCCTTTCCAATTTGTCAAATTCTTGCATTTGTTGAGCCTTTTCTCTGGAATGTGAGAGACAGTTATATTAGCTCATTAAAAAAATGTGTGATATAAAAGATATTTAGAGAAATGACTGTTGTCACCTGGAGCCTTGGAAACCTTTCTAATACTTCTCCATGAGATGATAAAAAAAAAAGAATTATTTTTTTCTCTTAGGGTTGTATCCAGACAAGAAGATAACTGAAACCTTAGTAGGTATAATCTCACCTTGATTGCAGAATGACAATAACACACACAGAAAGAACGGGGTTCACTGGCTTGGAGGGGTTGTTTTTCTTTGTTTGATTGTTAGAGTTCGAACAAGAAAGTGGCAATGAACTCCAGGCATGATAGATTTTTCAATCGGCAGCTGGTTAACATTATCTGAATGAATCATGGAAAAGAAGTGACAGCTGGATGGGAGCCAGGACAACCAAGAGATACCAAAGATAACGCCTGTGTTTTGAAGCGGGAGGCTTTTCAGCATCTCTGACCTAACACTGCATATGTCTTCATTTAAAGTGAAGGGTCGTGTGATAAAAAGCAAAGAACAATTATAGTTTCAACCTGAAGTCTCAGAACAAATGAAAATGAGTTAAGGTGGTCTGTTTTCCAACTCCAGCAAGAGGTCATCCCTGCCCAAAAGCTCTTAGAACCTCTACTTCGTTTTCTATTCAAAATCGCTCAATGTTTTTCTAAATAGGGAATAAACTGGATCTGGTTTTGGTCAAGTTAAAACAAGACTTTTATCTATAAGCTTGACAGGTGAAGCCACACCAAGCTTTACAGCTTTAAACCTAGCTTTAAAAAAAAAAAACAAAAAAACTGTTTTATGCTTCTCAGGCTAGACAACAAAGTTATGAGAGGTTTTCCCCTTTCCTTTAGTGTAAGTGTCTCCACCTGACACATCCAAAGCCTGACTATCAAATGCTGCTGCTGTTCACACCTGCACATTCCCAGCTGCCAACAAAGGGAGACAGGGACTTCTCTCACCTACACACCTGTCGGATGGGTGGATGCCTCTCACCTCCTTGTCTTCTCTTGATCGATCCCCACAAGAAGTGGAAAAGAGAGCTTTACAAAATGGGGGCCCCTAAGGAGAGCAGACAAGCAAAACGGCTCCCTTCTAAAGCTTAAATGTTTAATTATAGAATGTAGCTGGCCACATATGGGAAAGAAAGTTTGCATTAAAGACAATGCAAGAA
>CABHPQ010173173.1:0-36117 GCA_902168405.1 Peromyscus aztecus | reverse complement strand
GTGGTTGCTCTTTCCGTGGATCCAGGTTCCATTCCCAGCACAAACATGGTAGCTTACAACTATCTGTAACTCCAGCTCCAGGGGCTCTGATGCCCTCTTCTGGTCTCCAAGAACACCAAATACACATATGGTGCATAAACATACATTCAGAGAACACATATGGATCATGGCTGGGAGATTGCCCAACGGTTAGGAGTGCATACTGCTCTTGCAGAGGACCAGAGTATTGTTCCCAGCGCTCACACTGGGAGGCTCACAACTGCCTGGTAGTACAGCTCCAGGGGGATCCCAAACCTGCATGGGCACCTGCACTCAGCTGCACATACCCTCCTGCACATACACATAATTATAAAAGGTGGATGTGCCAAATTTGCCTGAAAAGCTGTTTGTATTCCCTCTAATACTGTATAAAAATCTATAATATGCCCATGTCCAAGCATTACTTTTATTAGTAACATTTCCAGTTTCTCCATTCTGATGGATAGAAATGATTTCTTATTATTTTAGTTTTAATTTTTGAAGTTAGTGGTGACAGCCGATGCATTTTTGTATTTTGTATTTTTTTTTGTAGGTGAATTATGTTTCCTTTGTTTTTACATCCATCTTCTTTTTGTCATTGGTTAATGAACTTGCTTTTGGACTCTGATTTAAAATATTGCTTAACCTTGTCAAACATATCATCTTTTAGTGTATAATAAACCCTCACAGGTAATTATTGACTATTATTCATTGCTGATCTTTTTAAGATGTTTCACATAGTGAGGAAATTGTGCCTACCTCCAACTTCAACCTATTGGTTATAGATCTATTTTCTGCAGAAAATGAAAAATGAACATCATAAACATCTTTTAGGCTGAATAGTAGAAAAAAATAACATCTGATTTTAGTTCATAACTTTTACAATGGTAAAAGTTTTATTTTCCTTTCCAGCCAATGTTGAAGAAATCAAATGGTTAGCACAGCAGGGCAAAGTCTGTGTGGAAGTCAAATTGTCTTCATTCAAAAACTTTTAAAACAGAATTTACAAAACCATTTTTCATAATAACCTCAGCTTGAGGAGATGCAGAAACATCCTGTCCTTTTCTCCCTTTGTGAAATTACCTACAAAATCATTGTCCTTAAAAATCGGCTCCTGGTGCTGAGAAACTAGGCGGCTTCCTGTGAAGCTGAACGGTTGTGAGCCTTTCTGTATTCTGGCCATGCTCCACAGGCCACGGACCCTCTTTATGATCTCGACTCCCCTGAAAGTCTCTACCCCGTGAAAGGACTGGGGAATTTTTGCCTCCAAGTCCCAGGAAACAGTGTCCCTAGGAACAAGCTCATCCTTAGTTTTTCTTCTTTGAGCTGGGTCCCCTTCCAGGTGTCTTCAGCCACCATATGCAATGTCCGTCAAGCCACACTCAAGTCATGTGTCTACCTCTTGATTCCCTCCACTAGACCTTCTGAATGGAAATTCTGCCTTCTGTGTATCCTCAATGCTTGCTTAATGTGAATGCATGCATGGGTAGATGAATGAATGAATGGACTTATTAAACACCACACCCGTTTGGAAGTAGCTCTCTAATCTCTCTATACCTTTTCAAGAACTCCTTCTACATATGGAAATTTAAAAAACAGTGTTTTAAATTACTATACAGTAAAACTGACATTGGAGGCTATGAGCACATTCTCATGAACTTTAATGCAGGCACAGATTCATGTTCTTGCCGCTATAATCTGTAGTTGTAGACTATTCTCCACCATCAATACATCCAGTGACACCATTCCCTTCCCCCACCCTTGGAAACCTCTTACTTGTTCCCTGTCATGATCTTTTTGCATTTTGAGAATATCTTATGAATGGAACCATGCCATATGTGACCTTTGGAGAAAGACCTTTATATTTGAGATGAGTCAAATGTCTTTGAGAGCCATTCAAGTTAGACGCACCAATAGTTTGCTCATGTTCACTCCTGAGCAGTGCTCCTTTATTGGTGGGACCTTGGGCATCTATCCACACATCCACATGAAAGTTTGCCTTGTTCTCAACTTAGAGTGAAAGTGGGTAGAGCTTTCACTTAGTTTCACTTAGGTAGAGCTTTCACTTAGAGTGAAAGTGGGTAGAGCTTTAATGATTGTTCCTGTTCTGTTTTTTGGTGCAAAACTGAGTCTTAATTTCTCTCAGGTTAATTCCTGAGAGTAGGAGTGTTGGGTTGTATGGTAAATGCAGGTTTAATTTTCTAAACAAATTGCCAAACTGTTTTCCAGCGGGGTTATATCAAGCACTCTTTGAAGGGAAAAAAAGGTGTCTTTTCTTGGGACAGAATGTTTCCCAGGCTGTTCTTGCACTGTACAGAATGATAGCTCACTCCTTGTCCTTCAGGGCCAAGTCTGCAGTTGTCCGTCATAGCGTGGGCTCAGAGGCCCTGCAAGGCACACCCCTGCTAGCTTTTCCTCCTTGGCTTCCCAATGCTCACTGTTCCATAGGGTCAGATTCTACCTGCACCCCGTTAAAGGCAGACGGGAGGAACTTTGTCATCCCTTTAGAAGACACCATGTCCAATGCTCTCTAAACCCAGACTTAGGGACGGAACATGGGATGCCCAGAGAAGTACAGGCAAAGAGAACCTGAGCAAAAAGGCAGAGGGCACCCACCCTGCCTGACACTTTGATCCTCAGTAGAAGGTCAAGGTGAGCCCCACCTCTTCTGGGTTTTTTTTTTCCTATACATGCATCACCTTTCCTCCAGTGAGCAATTAGCTTCCGTGAAGTAGGTAAGATGCTGAGTGAGGGCCATTTCTGTGGATTTTGGTTCATAGAGGTCATTCAGAATGGCCAAGGTATTAAGACCACACAGTAAATTCTGTCACCCCATTACCACCTCCCCCATAGGATTTATACACCATAACTCCATCACACTCCCCATCCCTGGAACACCCTCTACTCTGGCGTCCTTTTTACTCCAATAGAGGTCATTCTCTGTAGAATGTTCCCTACAGAAATTCTACCTTCTGTGGATCATTAATGCACACATGGGTAGATGAACAAGGCCAGGTGACTATACATCTATTCTCTCCTCCTATTCCACCACGATGAAGCTAGTGTGACAGGATTCTTTCATCCAACCTTCTGTGCTGTGTGATTAATACAGAAGATGAAGTTAGCTATGTTTAGATGAAGGGATTCTGAAGCCTCTCCTCTGACTTTCTTCTTTGGGTCTAATCATCCACCCTAAATCGACACATAATGACTATACAGGGCGCACAGTGGTGGTCCTTTTCATCCCATTGAGCTTTGCTCGGTGTCTCCTGGGTTTGTTGACAGAGAAGTAAGGCAGGGCTTCTAGATCAAAGGTAGTCCTCCCCAAAGGTTGCAAGAGGTGGCACCATCATCTATTAAAGTAAGCTAAATGGAATAATCCTCATGTTCTTTATCTGACGTTCTGTGACTGTAAGCACAGCCCTGCTGATGAGCTATGATGACTTAAGACCTCATATCCTCAAGTTGTGATGTGACTCAAGTTGTCCCATTCTTGACACACCTTTACACACGTGGGGGACAAAAGGAGATGTCTCTCAGTGTCTGTCTGCTCCTCCCCCCACCCCCTCAAAATCTTGACATGACATAGAGCCTGTTTTTCAAACGGCCAGTGAGGCAGTGGGGCTCTCTGTTAGTAAAGCCATGCCAGGACTGCCTTTGTGCAAAGCTGGGAGGGCCAAACGAGCCTGCTGAGGAACGGGACTGCTCCCTGTTTCCTCTTGCTCTAGCACTTCCTTGACTAGCCTGTTGGGTTTTACTCAGTTCAGGAACTGATCACCCTAGGTGTAACACACGGCCCAGGTCACACACATAATGACTATACAGGGTGCACAGTGGTGGCTGTATTCATCCCATTGAGCTTTGCTCGGTGTCCCCTGGGTTTGTTGACAGAGCAGTAAGGACTCCAGAATTGGATGAGAGTGTTCTGGAGATGGTGAGTCTGATGGAGCTATGGTGCATAAATCCTATGGTGGGGGGTGGGGGGTGATAGAATTTACTGTGTGTTCTTAATCCCTTGGCCATTCTGAATGACCTCTGTGACGCAAAGTTCACAGAAATGGTCCTCACTCAGCATCTTACCTTCTTCAGTGAAGTTAATTGCTTAGTTGGGGAAAGATGACATTAAAAATGTGTCTTTCAAACCAGAAAGCCAAAGCAGGGCTCAGCGAATATTTTATTAAGAGGCAGGTCTTAAATAGCTTGGGTTTGGGGAGATAAGTAGCCTCTGTCACAACATGACATGATGCTCTACTTTAATTATGAAGGAAACCATACGAACAGGCATGAGTGTGTGCCAATAAAACTTTATTTGCAAAAACAGATAGTGGCTTAGATTTGGCCAGGGAGTATACCTCAGTTTACTGACTTCTGCTCTGGGGATGGCAGATACAGTGGTTTGCATGTTCTCCCAAGGCAACAAAATCGTGTGGTGCTGTTACTTATCCCCAGTGCCAGAGTGTTGGGAGGCGGGTCCCCATGTGAGGTAATTAGGTCACGCAGGCTCCACCCTCATAAACGGATTAATGATGTTTTTGTGAAAGTGAGTTTGTTATCATGAGGAATGAAGTTGTTATGAAAAGGCAAGTTTGTGGGCGGGTGATCTCTCTCCCTCTCTCATCTCTCTCATCCTTCCACCATGAGATAATGCAGCAAAGAGGCCCTCACAGATGCCAGCCTCTCCACCTCGGACTTCCCAGCCTCCAGAACATGAGCCAATGAATTCCCCTTGGTTACAAGTGATCCGGTCAGTGGTACTGTGTTGCAACAGTGCAGACTGAGAGAGCAGATAAACCAGAGACAGAGTCCAGGTCCCTCTCATATCAGCTTGGGGTGCTTCTATTTAGTCTTTTAGACCAGAGAGAAGTATTTGTGGTTTTTGTGGCTATGCTGCGGAGTCTCTTTGTTACATCAGCCTATCTTGTGCTTGCTTGGGCTGCCTTTTTATTATTTAAAACTTGACTATACTCTTCTCAGAGAGCCCACCTCTGACCATATAATTTAAACTAATACCACCTATCACCTCTAGCTCTTTGACTTGTTTAATTTTTTAATTGTACCCATTGCTCTGTAATATTATAAGTTTTAAAATATTTTTTCAGTCTATATCTCTCAGGAATGTTGATCAGGGCAAGGGAAATTTTAATCTTATTGTTATTTTCCCATACTTGGAACAATCACATAGTTGGCACTTGTTAATATTTGATAATTGAAAGAGTGAATAGCCTTAATATGAATATGAATTAATATGAATAGCCTTAAGGGAACCGGAGAACTTGGAGACAAAAACAACAAGCTTTCTTCATCTTTCTTTCATAGGTCAAAAACGTTCAGCACCCACTGCCATTAGTCATCTATTTGCTTATTTATTTGTGAATTGTGTAGGAATTTTAAAGAATGAAATAAATAGAAACAGAACATTGTAGCCCCAGTGAGTTGCCTCATGTTTTTACTCACATGAATTAGAGGCATCAGTGGATAAGAGGAGGCCGGATCAGAGCTGATCTGAGGATGGAGGGACGACACAGGTACCAGAGGAAGGTGGACTCCAATTTATCTCATTCTTAAAAGTTCCTACACAATTCACAAATAAACAACTAAATAAATGACTAATGGCAGTGGGCACTAGACATATTTATGGGCAAAGATCTTCTTTTTCTTTCCTCAAATCATTGCCAACAAGACAAATAAGCCTTGGCAGGTTTTCACCCTGGCAAGTGGTTCCAGGAGCCAATTCTTCCCAACACCAGAGCATAATGTGTGGATGGTCCCGGCCATGACCATAAGGCATGTGGACATGCTACAGCCAACTGAAAACGCAATCCTTCGGAGTGGCCTCCTCTTTCTTTTAATTTCCAGATGTGAAGTGTGTGTGTTGTTTCTTTGCTTTAAACAGACAGCTCTCATTCGTTTATCAAGCAGAGTCCGCAGGCCAGGACTGTGCTCCACCCGGGAGCAAATGGAAAGACAGGGCTCTCAGGACCCAGGAAACAGCAACTCCCCTTCCAAGGAGAAAACAAAACACAAACAGAAGGAGTCAGTTCGGAGGACAGCTTTATGTGTGGAACAACCCCTGTTGACTTAAAAATTACAGAGCAT
Source organism: Peromyscus aztecus (assembly GCA_902168405.1). Classification (NCBI taxonomy): domain Eukaryota; kingdom Metazoa; phylum Chordata; class Mammalia; order Rodentia; family Cricetidae; genus Peromyscus; species Peromyscus aztecus. Next base: position 30,003 of record CABHPQ010173173.1, on the reverse strand, counting down.
TTTTACCAGGCGTGGAATATTCTAGAGCCTACCCTCTGGGAAAGCTCCACGGGAGTGATGGGCAGCTGCTGCCGGGAATATTTACCTTGTTATCGGCTTCACCCTCCCCAGCTCTTGTCTTATTGGCAATTTCCCTCCCAGGCAGGGCCTGACTACCCAGACTGCCCCAGCTGGCTCTTGCTTCTGACTGCCTTGAGAGAGACTTCATTTATGATTAACATTTTCCACACTGCTCAGTGCTCTGAATGTTTTTCCTCTTTGCTTTATTAAACCTGAGTATGCTAACACTAGGTAATTTCACCTTCATTAACGTACCAAAAAAGCAGCTTGTTTTTATTATCTCTTCTCCCCGGGATTCAGGCATGAATCTCTCTGGGCGCTGGGTCAGAAGGCAGAATTGGGAAGGAACAGTTGTTTTTCTTCGTGTGTGACCAAACATCTGGCAGTAAGAACTCAAGGGAAGAAGAAAGACTTATTTGGGCTCATGGTTTTATGAAACTTTGGTGACGGCAGCGGGGTAACTCTGTCCATGGTGACTGGGACTTTGCTCGCGTCCTTCCATCAGGAAGCAGGGACTAAAAACCCAGACTATAATCCTGTCCCGAGAGACCACCCCTGCCAGCCAGGTGCCACAGACTCTCAAAACATCACCACCAGCCAGGAACTATGTGTTCAAACACATGAACTTGTAGGGGACATCTTAGACCCCCCACAGTAAGGTTCGTCCCCTGGACTCGATAAGTTAATGGCCACCACATGATGTAAAGTTCATTTAGGATAACTTCAAGAGCTCCCAAAGTTCTCAACACTGTCCAAGAGACCAGCCTCTTCTAAGACCAAGACAATCTTTTCATTGTGAGCTTCTGGGGGAGAAAAATGAATACCTCTCATATACAAGGGCACAGAGTCAACACGATGGCCACAAAAGGGAGGCCTGAGAGGAAAGCAAGAAAAGATTGAATCAAAGCAAGACCAGAATGAAACCTTGAAGCTCGATGTTATCATATCTGGGGCACACAGCTGTAACGTTATTCAGGCTCCAGTAGGCTTGGGTAGTCCCACCTTCGTGGCCCTACTGCCTGCAGCACATATAGGTTCTTTTGGCCAGAAAGCTCCACTTGGTGGCTGCAGCTTTACTCAACAGATGTCCCCCATGTCCAGTAGCTCTGACATCCTGGCATGTCCACTGAAACTCAGGCTTTATTTTCACAGATTCATGCAATGGCCCATCCAGGCTTATCTACATGGACTCCAACCTTGTTGACCTTACCAGCTTTTACCTTGAGCTCTGGTGCAAGCGCCTTTTGTTTGTTTTTTGTTTTCCAAGACAAAGTTTCTCTCTGTAGCTCTGGCTGTCCTGGAACTCACTCAGTAGACCAGGCTGGCCTCGAACTCATAGAGATTCACCTGTCTCTGCTTCCCAAGCGCTGGGATTAAAGGCATGCGCCAACACTGCCCACAAGCACCTTTTAAATGAATGTTTTTCAGCTGGAGAGATTGCTTAGTGGTTCAGAGTGCAGAGGATCTATTTCCAGAGGACTCAAGTTGGGTTTGCAGGGCCCATTCAAGAGGCTCACAGCCACTGGTAACTCCCACTCCAGGGGATCTGATGCCAATTTCCTCAATAAGAATAGCTCCCTTATCTGCACCCGCCTTGACTATCTGCAACTTTAGCTGCTTCTTTTCTGGTCAAATCAGCCAGTGTTCACACCTTTCTGCTTTGTCTCTTGCTCATCAGATATGCACAATTGTAGCTGAAAGTTTTCTTGTGTCCCGACTGGTCCACAGCCGCTCAGACCCAAGTAAACACTCAGAAGCTTATATTAATAAAAACTGCTTAGCCATTAGCTCAGGCCTACCAATGACTAGCTCTTACACTTAAACTCAGCCCTTTTTCATTAATCTATATGTCGCCACGTGTTCTGTGGCTTTACCTGTGTGCCATTACATGCTGCTCCCTGGATGACAGGCTGGCATCTCCTGACTCAGCCTTCCTCTTCCCAGAATTCTCCTTGTCTGCTTATCTTGCCTATACTTCCTCCCTGGCTACTGGCCAATCAGCTTTTTATTTATCAACCAATCAGAGAAGCACATTCACAGCATACAGAACAACATCCCACAGGAATAGGAGGCAGCTAATCATATTGTGACAGGAAGCAGAGATTGCTAGTGCTCAGCTTGCTTTCTTTTTCCCATTTTTGTTCAGTCCTGGATCTCAGTCTACAGACAGTAGTACCACGCGTATTTAAGCAAGGTTTCCCTCCCCAGGTAATCCTCTCTGGAAGTGCCCTCAAAGATATTCCTGAAAGTGTATCTCCCAGGTGATTCTAAATGCAGTCAAGTTGACAATGAAGATTAGCCATGACAAGAGGTCTTGAGCCTTAGGAAGACTCTCATTTTGTTCCATGTTGTAGTTCATAATGTGGGTAAAGACCATGAATGTAGTAGGTATTGGAAGGCTTTCAGCAAATGCTTATGTCTTCCTAGACACCACTGTATTAATAACCAATGAAACCAATGCATGGAGGGTATAGGCAGGACATCCAGGGAGCACATGGAGTGGCTGAGAAGGTAGGGTTGTCATTCATGTTTTCAGTGTTGCCTGGTACAAGTGCCTGTCAGAGAACAGTTCTATAGACATAAAGATTGTAAGAAGTCCTCTACCCAGAGCTTGAACATCCGCCAACACTACAGAATTTACACGGAGAAAAATCACATGTAAAAGGATGCAGAGACATCACGTGGTTCATACAGTGCACACACCCCAATAGGTCTATGGAACACAGGCAATACCATTTACCCAGGTGTGGTCCTCACTCCTATCACAGACTTCAAGACGGAAAATCCCAGTGGAGCTTATCAGTTATAAACTTTGATTTGACATCAGAAAACTCACAGCAATGGTCACTCTCTGAAACTGGCAATACTTCCGCTGTACCTCAAACTCATTGGCAAGCAGAGAATTCTTACTAGGGAGAAAGACAAAAACTGGAGCAAGTGAGGACCTTGAATACATGGGTGCAAAGCAGGAGAAATATGAGGAAACCCATGTGTCTCTGCAAATGTGTGACCTTCATTTCTATTTCATAAGTACCAGAAAATGAAGCCTTCCTGTGGGGTATTTTTATAGTCTACTTGCATGACTATAACAAAATACCACAAGCTGTGTGGTTCACAAACAACAGGTACTTATTTCTTACACTTGTGAGACTAGAGCATCCTAGCTGAGGATGCCATCAGATTCAGTGTCTGGCAAAGGCCCACTTTTCAGCTCATAGAAGTTACCTGCTAGCGATGAATAAACGTCTTTCGGTGTTTTCTATGGTAGCCTTGAACTCATGACTTAATCACCACCACAGGCCTCAACTGTTAACACCAGAACAGTGAAATTCATTGTCAATATATGAATTTGGAGGTGAGGACACTCTGGTCACAGATCTTATTAAGAACCTGTGTCTTGGAGTTCAAATCCGTTGAGGTAATGACTTAGAACAGACCATTGCCCCTACAGCAAAGAGCAGATAGGCAGCTTCTTTACTGTCAGGAAGGTATGGTGGCTGATTTTGATTGCCAACTAGATTAGATTGAGAGGCCTGGCCTGAGAGATCAGTGACACACACCTCTGGATCAGCGTGTGAGACATTAGACCATGAGACTCTGACATAGTCAACGAGTTAATTCTGTGATGGATTTGGCACGTGATAACATTACTGGGAGGTGGTAAAAGGTGGAAGGCGGAACCTTATGAGAGGAAGCAGGACACCAATGGCATGTCTTCCAACTGTGTCTTGCCCTCCTCCTTCCTGTGTACCTCTCTCTACTTCCTGTGTACCTCTCTCTACTTCCTGTGTACCTCTCTCTACTTCCTGACCTACTGCGGTATGAATTGCTTTGCTCAGCCACAACTTCCCTGGCACGATGGACTGACATCTTTGAAACCAAGAAGCAGAAGACATCTCTGTTCCCTTAGGTTGTTTATGGTTCGTATATCATCACAGTGACACCAGAGTAAATGAGAAGGCCATCCTGTCCTAGCCCACTTGTTTTCAAAGATGTTTGCTTTAATATTGTGTGCTATAGACATTCTCAATGAGTTCATTTCTAATGCAGAAAGTTATCCATCTCCTTTTTTTTTTTCCGAGATAGGATTTCTCTGTGTAGTTTTGGTGCCTATCTTGGATCTCACTCTGTAGACCAGGCTGGTCTCGAACTCAGAGATCTGCCTTGCTCTGCTTCCTGAGTGCTGGGATTAAAGGCGTGCGCCACCACTGCCCAGCTGTTATCCATCTCTTAAATGACCCTGAGAAACTACCATCCAAGAGCCAAGCATTCTTTGGTGAGAGAAGTACTGGCACATGACCTGGAGCTGCAAATAGGGTAAAAAGGAAGATACAGGGTGAGCCTGGCTGGTGACCTCAGAACAGACAGTAGAGTCACAGAGGGAAGGAGAGTTGACTCATGCAGAAGGACTGTCAGGGGAAGGGTCAGCATGCAGGTTTGTGGAATCTAAAGGGATGTTCGATTCACTATGGAAAACCTTGTGGAGGGACAAGCTTGAACAAGGCAAATGGGCACGAAGGACCAACTTCTGGGAGCACCTCAGATGGATTTAGACTTAATCACCCGCGGTGGGTAGAGGAACATGGGCTGGGTTGTTCCTTCACTTGAAACTAACATACTGTATAAACAGAATTAATGGACTCCTGAAATTAATGGGAAAAACATTTGACTGTCTAGGGCAAGAAGTGGTTTGGAGAGTGATGCCCGGCTTAGTGGATGGAGGGGAGGAAGAGAATGTTAGGTGGCTGAGGAAGGGCGGTCATTGTGGAGGCAGGTGGGAGGGATGAGACTGGCAGCTCCTGGCTAGGGGACTTTCAGCCCTGGAAAGAGGAGCTGGGTGTTCTCAGCGAAAACCACTCTGCTCTCCTCTGTATCACTCCATATGTGCTGAATGCTCTTTGGTTAGGTAGGAATGAAGGAATAAAGTAGGGCACACAAATTCTTAATTTTAATGTATGCTAATTTTTATATTCCTTTTTTAAATATGAGGAGGAGGTATTTGAATAGGAGATACTACAGCTGAGAAAAAATATGTCTAATTGACATTCCGATTTTAGATCTTTGTAGATGGCTAATATCATGATTTTATATATATTTGTTTTTTTCCAGACAGGATTTCTCTGTGTAACAGCTCCGGCTGTCCTAGAACTTGCTCTGTAGACCAGGCTGGCCTTGAACTCACAGAGATCCGCCTGCCTCTGCCTCCCAAGTGCTGCGATTAAAGGCGTGAGCCACCACCACCTGGGAATTTGAGATATTTTGATAAGAGAGTAAAAAGTAATTATTTTAGCTAACGTTTGCTACTTGTACCTTAGAGTTTGTGTGTTAATTCACTCCATCCTCACAGCAGACCTGTGACTATTTATTTGAGCCCCGCCCCCTTTCTATGGCTGAGGAAAATGACGCAGGTCGATCGGAGGGGAGCTCAAGCCCAAGTCTTGGCAGAGGTGAAATTTAAGGCAGGAGTCACTTTCCCAACTGTTTCCCCCAGGGAGAGTCCATTCTTGCACAGAGGTGGAAAAGCTGGTTCCTTCCAGAGAAGTCAGCATCTTCTAATGGCTTTGCCCACACAGGCTTCAGTAGGTTAAATGTTGGACAAATGTTTGCTTTTCATAAAATAAACCTTAGCGTCTTTATCTTTCCCAGTGTGTGTCGTTCCCACTCTAGGTCATTCGGGGAGCCAGGGAACAGAGGCAGCCCGCCCGAGTAAGCGCTTGTTTACACTTTGAAGAGAGTCCGGCATGTTTCTTGTCTGCAGAGAAGCACTGAGGTCTCTCTTTGGCGCTCCTGCCAGGCTCCTGGGGCTGCCTGCTTGGCGGCGGGAGGCAGCGGTTCCCAAGCCGGAGCGACCAAGAGCTGCTCCCCACACCCCCACCATCCTCACAACCCTGAGACTCCCCTCCCTCCTGGGTCTGGACAGATGCTTCCCAAGCCGATGTCAGATTCCTCAACAGATTGCCATGTCAGTCCTTCCTTCTTTGTTCTTAATTGAGAGTGGCTTTAGGTTCACAGCAAAAGAGAACAAGGGGTACAGAGCTTTCTCTCACAGCTGGGCTTCCCACACAGCCTCCTCCATTACTAACCCCACCCCAGCAGGTGAATTTCTTATAGTTGACGGACCCACCAGATGCAGTCATCACTACCCACAGTGCATCGTTTACAGTAAAGTTCACTCCTCTTTGTCTTCACTCTCGTTTTGGATGCTATGGATTTGGACATGTGTCTGTCATTACAGCATCACGTGGAGCACCCTCACTGTCCTAGAATCCTCTGTGTCCTGCTTGTCCTCCCTCTTTACCTGTGGTCCCTAGCAACCATTGATCTTTCCACTGGCTGTGGAGGGTGGCCTCTTTGCACCTTCGTCTTTTAAAAAAAGGCCATTATTTCTTCTTTTAAAAAAATTACTGGTGTAGAGTGGGGGGCAGGGAAGCAGGTGTCATGACACGCGTGTGTAGGTCAGACCCTGTTCTTTCTTCCCACCACGTATGTCCCGAGGATCGAACTCCTGTTGTTTAGCTTGGCAGCAAGCACCTTTACCTGCTGAACCATTGCTCAGGCCATCCTTCATTTTCAACTTTGTGGCCTAGGTTGATTCCTTCCCTGTTGCCCTGTTCACTTCTCTTGTGAACAGCGTGCCTTTTTCTAAATTCATTTCTCTCTCTAGATTTGTTTTTTTCATTTGACTTTTTCTTCCTATTACTTGAGGCTCATGGTATCGTTGATGTGCCGTATTCGAATTGTGCTTTCTGAGTTGCAAGTGCTTTTATCCAGATTCTTTCTTTCGATCATTTCATGAGATGAGCCCTTTGCATTCATCCTCTATACATATGAGAAAACCAAGACTTGGCTGTTTGGGGTAATTTGCCCAGTGGGATTGCAGTAGACACTGGTTTTTGACTCCAATGGCGACACGCTTGTCATTATTTGAGCCAATACCTCCACTGAAAGTCTGAGGTTCCTGTGAAGTTGAATGACTTGATAGCTCTAGGAGTGACCTCTTCAGGGCCAACAGAAGTTCATCTGGAGTGTTGCCCGGAGAAGGGTCTTCTTTTATTGGGCATGAAGCCTGGGGGCGGGGCTGTAGGAAAAGGGAGACAAGTAAATATGGAGTTCGTACAGAATGCAGGGGGCTTAGAAAAAGTCTAAAAGACTGTCACCTGACCAGAGGTTTCAGGTGAGAGAGGCAGGTTTCCTGCTTCAGCTTGACATACTGGATCTTGGATGCTAAGTAAACCCTGATAGAACGCCCCATATTTAAGGTGGCAGAGGACATGTGACCCAACTCACCTGCCTCCAAGATGCGCATGTTTGACACAACACAGGGTAACCTTCGAAGGACCAGAGACCTTGTTCCCGAGTGTTCCTGAAAAGCCTGAAGGGGACATTATGACACCCAGTCCCCCAGCTTCACAAGATCTTAGCAGGTGCTCTTTAACTCTTTCCAGGCCAGTTTCTAACGCCTTTGCAGGGTAAGAGGGGAGCTGAAAAGGCCTAGGCTGTAATACCGAGGTCTGCCCTTTCTTTCATTTGGATCAGAATGACCTTTTCTCATCCTCCAACGGCTCCTTTTTATTCTTCCAAAGGGGGAAAAATAGCAGTTAATGGCTTTGCAGTCATATCTCCCCACTCTCTGAGTACTTTAGATAAATGCCACCAAGCCTGTTGATTGGAACATGTTCAGCTTCTAAATAGTCTTTGCTATTCAGTCTGCTTGTAGAGACAGAGATTAAAGGAAAGCCAGTAAAAGCTGGAGACATTGGTGATGTTTCCCATCTTTTTCTTTTGTTTTTTGCTATTGTTGTTCTCTCAATGATTTTTTTTTGTTCTCACAAAATTAATACATATTGAAAATTTTCAAATAATAACATACAATTTAAAAAGACATCATTCTGTCTTCTGGGAACTCACCCTTCTCAGTACAGCTCTCCAGAGGTAATTACGATTAACACCTTGAAGTCAAACCTTTTAGATATTTTATTGCATTTTTTTTTTGTTTTTTTTGAGACAGGGTTTCTCTGTGTAGCTTTGTGCCTTTCCTGGATCTCGCTCTCTAGACCAAGCTGGCCTCGAACTCACAAAGATCCGCCTGCCTCTGCCTCCCAAGTGCTGGGATTAAAGGCGTGCGCCACCACCGCCCAGCATTTTATTGCATTTTTAAACACAAACCTTCTTTGAAAATATACACTAGTATCTACATGTATAAAGAAAATATATCCCTGTCCAAATCTGTTTCTACTCCTTTTGGGACCATTTTTGTATTACTGTATAATAATCTGTTTTTCATTTTAGAAAAATCTCTGACGTTTTCCAGATCAATTGATAGAGTATGACCTTATTTGTTCCAGGTGTTACATAGAGTGTCACAGTTTGGTTATACAACAACTTATTTAACCATACTCTAATTGATGGTGCCTTAGATCATATCTGGTTTTTGATAATTCTAAATAATGGCTCAACAAATATCTTCCTATGTACTTTACCTGTTGGTGCTAATATGGCTGAAGGTTCAATTTCTGCAACAGAATTTCTGGGTCACAGGTTACATCTGTGCATGTATTGAAAGATATTATCATTAAATAACACCCCAAAGGTTGTATCAGCCATTAAAATACAGTGTGTTGTAGAATATTATTTTGTGTGTGCTTTCGTTTATATTGCATTTGTTTAACTCTGTGAAGCTGTGTTACTGTGCTTGTCTAATACACCTGATGGTCTCACAAAGAACTGAACAGCCAATAGCAAAGAGGGAGAAAGGATAGGCGGGGCTGGCAGGCAGAGAGAATATATAGAAGGAGAAATCTGAGAGAGAGGAAGAAAGAAGTAGCCAGAGAAGGAGAACTCCAGGGGGCACCCACCCAGCTACACAGCAAGCCATGGAGTAAGAGTAAGATATACAGAAGTAAGAGAACAGGAAAAGCCCAGAGGCTAAAGGTAGACGGAATAAGTTAAGGAAAGCTGGCTAGAAACAAGCCAAGCCATATTTATAAGTAATAATATGCCTCTGTGTGTGATTTATTTGGGAGCTGGGTGGCGGGCCCCCCAAGAGAGCAAAAACAAACAACAACAGTGCCTATTCCTTGGGATGCTTGCCCACACCACAGGAAATCCATTCTATGTGTTTTGATGAGACCACAAGCAGAAACCAGAATCCCGAGGCTGCATAAGTCAGCTCCTTTCACTGCTGAGAGCATTTGCAGCTTGTTAATATTCATTAACCACACATCTTTCTGCAGTGAGCTGCCTTGCTAAATCAGGTGGCCATGTCTTTACTAAGTGACTTGGACTTCCTGATTTCACAGGGACTCTGCGGTCTGTGATAACTCGTTTCATTCTAATCTACCAAACGCAAGCTCTCTCCCTCATTCATGTGTCAGCGGCTCCTGTGTCTTCTTGAGTTCTTTGGTCTCATTTCATGGTTGGGAAAAACCTTCCTGCAGTCAAGGCTGTTGTCTTCTCCGATTCGCCTTGAGCACTTTTAGTTCACTTTTCTCTGCATGACGTGAAGTCGGAGCATAATTTTAATTTTCTAATTGGGAGCGAGTAACTCTGACACATCTTCATGGCTAGTTTAATTGATTATTTGATTTTTAATGATTTTTTGAAAAGGCTAATGGGTTTCATCAGGGCATCTTCATATGCACCTGCCATCACATCTTGTTCTTACTGTTTCTTCTCCCACACTGGTCTTCCCTGGGCCCCTGCTGCCAGCTTGCTCTGCTTCTCTCTTCAACTAGCCCCTTTCTGCTCTCCCAATACAGGTGCACCATGACCTCTGTATCACTTCCTTTAAGATCTCTTCCCCCACTCTCATGATCGCCTGTTTCATGACCAATCCATACCCACGGATGTAAACACACCCAGAGACACATACACATAAAATCTCAAATCTGGTTCCCTCTTGTGTATACTTAAGCAGTATTATGTTTGAATCTTACAGTATATGTTATATGGACTGTGAAGTTGACTGTGTTCACTCTGAAATGGCCACCTGGGTTCACACCCAAGAGGTGTCACTTTTGGTGTGACTTTGAGCAGGTCATCAAATCATCCTCGACTTTGTTTTCCTCACGTAAAAATATGAACAGTAATAGTAGTAGTCCTACAGTATTGTGATCACACAAAGTCAGAGGTCATGAGCATTTCATAGACTTCTTGGCTTGTTTTAAGTGATGTTTTTCTAGGAACCTTCACATCTAAGCTCCTACAATATACTGCATACTCCGGCTGTCAGAGCATTTATTAAAATCCCCATTTAAAGATTTATCTTTATATTTATATTTCTCTCTCCCCCTTCTGTCTTTCCCTTCTTCTCTCTCTTCCTCTCTTTCCTTCCCTCCTTGTGTGTGTATTTGTGTGTGTGTGTGTGTGTGTGTGTGTGTGTATGCCTGCCTTCAGAGGCCAGAAGAGAGTGTCAGATCCCTTGGAGCTGACGTTACAGGCGGTTGTGAGCTGCCTGATGTGGGTGTTGGAAACCAAACTTCGGTCCTCTGGAAGAACAGTCAACAAGGCCCTGGGTACAATCCCCAGTGTCAGTGTATCCATACACACACACACACACACACACACACACACACACACACACACACACTCATGCACGCACAGAATAAATGTGACAGAAATGTTAAGTAACTTGTCTGATAGGAAATGCAGTAGGCAGGGCAATAGCTCTAAACTATTTGTCTCATCATAAGATGTGCTGTTTTCATTAACCTCCCCTCCTTTTAAGAACTGGGACTCAGCAATGGTGGCATTTTGTGCCTCAAGTTCTTACATTTTCTAATCCTCTTATTTCTGTTATCCAAACATATTGCTTTCTATACTCCTTTGATCCCTTGACATGTATCAATGTGCCAAAGTTCTCCAAAAGCACTTCCCATGTACTAAGAATTGGGAAAAATACCTCTAAAACAGCATTTTTTTTATTCTGATAATTTTCATCATCCAGAAAGAATATCTAGCAAGAATGTAAGTCAAGGCTTAATGTCAGTTAAATTGGATTGAATCTTGTAAAGGAGATTTCTAATGATCTCACCAGCTCACTCTCTGCCTGGAGATGCCTTCAGATTTGAAAGTATGGTACTGGCCCTCTCCATGTCTTCAGACTTCTGGCCCATCATTCAAGGTGTCAAGGAGCTCTCCATTACTATAAAAAAAATGCCTGAGATATATACTTTATCAACAGAAAAATCTTACTTTTCCTCACAGTTTGGGAGGTTCTGGACTTGTCATTTATTGATCTCAGTGTTCCGGGCAGCAATGGTAGGGGTACATGGTGGAAGAAATCTGCTCATAACATAAATCAAAGAGGAGGGAGGTGGTGGGGGTGTGTGTTGGAGTCTGGTCCCATACTCCCTTCTGAGTGCATCCCTTCAATGACCCAAAGACCTTCTAGAAAGTTACTTCCTTAAAGACCTACCAGGTCCAAATGTTGCTATTTTAGATATCAAGCCTTTAACATATGAGTTTTTAAGGGAATAAGATTCAAGTCTTCATAGTCACAGGAACCAATTCCTTAAAATAATTTGTGGATTAATACACACATTTCCCAAGTTCTATTTCTCTGGAGAACCCTAAAACACTGTGTCAAATCCCATGCTATTTTCCTTTCCAGCTGGGTACCCTGGAACAAAGGTCCAAAGATGAGAGTCACTTAAAGAAGCTTAGATCTCTGAGTCACCATGGAAGTCAACTTCCCAGGAGTGTCATCTGACCTTAGTAGAAAGAAATGTTCTCGTGTTGACTCATGGACACCAGCTCCAGCAGTTAGACTTACTTATCTTAATACAGAGTTGTAGCATTGTTGTCAAGAGAATTTAATGAGAGGCTCTGACTCCTTTGATGTCCTTGCTCTGACGGAGGAATTTTCCATGGAAGATATCCTGTCCCTGGAGGTCTGCCATCCTTGAGTGATGATCCTGGGGCTGAACTTTCTTGTTAGGACACCACTGCTCCATGACCACTGGATTCAAGCTGTCATTTCTGCTATGAACATTTTCTGTGTGCTTTTGAACCGATTTCTGGATGGAAGAACTGATTCTCAAAACCTGGGCCATCTGTCCCTTCCATAACAGCCAAGGATGAGAGAGAGAGAGAGAAAGAGAGAGAGAGAGAGAGAGAGAGAGAGAGATCCCTTTGCACAGACATGGTAAGGTATCAGATTATGGGCAGCTAAAAGTCACAAATTCTCACTACATCAAGACAGTCCCAAGTGACAATGCAGTCCCTGGGAAAAACAAAAGCCACAGGAAACCCTGGACATTGGTGATCCTTGAAGATTCACATTGTCCATGTTCTGATTCTGGACTCCCGATGGGATCCAGTCCAGTAGTAAGGAAGATTTGAATTCCAAGAAATCAACTCAAATTACCTTGAACACAAAGGAAAATTATTACTTCCAAAATTGAAATGTCTGCCTATATTCTGACTGTCAAAATGACTTTATTCAGAGACTCGGAGGATGCTACTAGAAGCCAGCATCCTCCTTTTTCTTTTTAATTTTTCAAGACAGGGTTTCTCTGTGTAGCCCTCGCTGGCCTGGAACTCTCTATGTAGACCAGGCCAGCCTCGAATTCAGAGATGTGCCTGCTTCTGTCTCCTGAGTGCTGGGATCAAAGGCGTGCACCACCGCCGCCTGGTGCATCTCTACCTTCTAATCTCCTGTATACTCTAGTCTCAGTCTTATCTTGACAGCAAGATGGATGCCAGGAGCTCCAGATCAGTATTCACTCAGGCTCGTAGATGGTCTTCTTTCTAGAAAGTACCAGCAGCAAGCCTAATTATATGTCCTTTGCTCTGACTGCTGAAATTCCTACCTCATTCCTAATGTCAGGGAACTATAACTGACTGGCCAGCTCCAAGCCACATGACCACCTGAGAATTGGAATTGAGTTAAATCCACCATAGCACAGGGGTGGGGGCATGGGTGGAAGTGATCCATTAGAGAAGGGCACATGCATGCTAAGAGCTAAAGCAAGCTGTCCAGTCTGGAGCAGTCCCCAAACAGGGGACCAACCCCAAGCCTGGAAGCCTGAAGAAGAGATGAGGAGAGGGTTTGCTCCAAGTGGGGAATCTTGGTGAAGATAAGAGATGAATGTAGAAGGAACCTGGGACTAGAGAGAGCAGGGAGGGCTTGTAGGCAAGCCTGGAAGTGGGCCTAGGGAGGCAGAGCTTTTCAGACATGATAGACACAAGCTAAAAAAACAAGTTCAAGTCTCCAGCTGCTAGGGGGCTGAGGGGTGACTGGTCAGCATCAACTTAGTGCTGTCTGAAGTGAACAATTTAGCTCCTGTGGAGTACAAGTGGCTGGTACTTGACCCAGTTGACCAGGATTAATTCTCATGGAAGGAGAGGAGCAAAGTGGGTATCTGGAGAGTCAAATTGTTTCCTGTATCCAACCTCTTTTGGTCCTTCATTAATTTCTATTTCTTCAAGTTCCCTGCCCTTCTCATGAGTGTTATGAGCACCCCAAACTTTCTTCTTTACCTTCCTCTTCCTCGATGAGCCTAGTTTCTTGTTCTCCTACAGCAACCAGGATGTGGTAATGAATACACTCTAGTGACTCTGGTATGGTTTCCATTCTACATGCAGAGCCTGCTGCCTAAAGTCACACAGCCACTTAATGTTCCAGCTGGGATTTGAACCTGCTTCTTACAATACCCAAATTAAGACTGTTTAGTTTTTGAGTTTGAGACTTGTAGCAGGAATTCGCATGGGAAAATTTTCCTGTTGTGTGTTTTATACACATACACACACAGAGAGAGAGAGACTAGACAGAGAGACAAGGACTACACTATGTATCTAAACAATGGAAAAATTCTGCTTGTCACACAAATTTTTATCTCGGACCCCCAAACCACCAAGTAACAGGCTCCTCTAATTGCCATCAGGCCGTTCGCTTGACCGAGGTAAAGAGAAGGTTAGACACTTTCTTAGCTTGTATTGTTTAAGAAAAAAATTGGAGAGGTGACTCAGAATGTGAAAATCACATTACCTTAAATGATATGAATAGCAGTCAAGGCCAGGGCACGGTCATCCGTGGGGGGAGTGAGGAAGCAGAGACTCACTAGCGTGCCCCAAAACAAGGTTTGCGGGCGTCTGCATTGCTTCCTTTCCCAAGCAATTGGTCTGGCTGTTGATCAGTCAAACACAATCAAGAGCAACAGAACCAACCTCCCTGTATTTAAGAAAATAAGATGTTCTTTCCAGCTAATTGGGGGGATTATCGTTCAACAAGTCATATAGGAGCCATTAGTAGCTATTTGGAAACAAATACATTCTTTCCTTACCTCAGCCAACTTTTATTAGTGTTCTTGGCTGCAGACCTCTTTGGTTCATACAAATGGAAGCGGAAATTGCTAAATTACTAAAGGATATGGCAGCTCTGATCTCACTGAGAAAGACAGGAATCAGATCTGGTGACTGTGCAGTCAGGGACAAAGGCCATATTATGGTGCAGGAGAGTCCTAATGAGCCTTTATCAGAAGGCCACCTCTGTGTACCCAAAACAGCATGCTATGCCCTAACCAAGCCAAAGGTAGTACATGAGATCTCAGTCAGCACTCCTGAAATATGGTGGCCTTGTCATAGGTTACAAAACTGAAATTTCACACGGAACTATCTGATTATGCCCTACATGCAAAGGCAGATGGGACATCCATTTCCTGCCTAATGCCATGAGAGATGTACAAATGGATAAGATGGGAACTACACACACACACACACACACACACACACACACACACACACACTCACACACTCAAAGAATATATCAAAAATCTGATGAGCCAAAATATTTTTAATGCTCACTATAATACTATAAAGTAAATTCTAGGAATTGGAGAGTCAAAGAGTTACCCATACGGAGGGCTACTTTTCCAGAGGACCAAGATTTGATTCACAGCACCCACATAGTAGTTCACAACCATTTTTAACTACAGTTCCAGGGGGATCTGATACCTTCTTCTGGCTATGAGGGTACCAGGCATATACATGATGCACATTAGTACATTCAGGCAAAACATACATACACATAAGATAAAAATAAATCTTTAAAAAGTTTCCTGTACAAAAGGAACCCCTAAAGGACTAGGAGAAAACTTAAGCAGCTAGTCAACCAATCTTGGAATAAAAATGACACTTTCTGAGCATAAAAGCTATAGAAAAAAACCACAAAGGGAGCAATCAATAGATCTAACTACTTAAAAACCCAGTCATGTTGAGCAAACCACAAACAAGTTGACTGATCACCCCATGGTGTTGTTTGCCCCCATTAAAATCTGTACATGTAGAAGGCCAAGCTAAAGTGAATAAAAACATTTCGATGGTCATTGGAGACCACACAGCTCAAACCCCAAATGAAACAATTTCCATGCTCTCAGAATTGCCTGAAACCCAACTGCACTCTGCTCTCGGAAATTATTGATATTCCAGAGGAAGACGCTGTGGCTTCTCCCTTAAGAATTGCTCTTACATATTTGGAAAGTTTAATTATTCCTATTGTCCAAATTACTTTCTGTCTTTAGAAGAATTTAAATAATCAATGTCTAGACTTATGAGATTGTTTTAATTAGACAGAGATGACTTGGGTCACAAAGTAGATTTTCTCCCTAGCTCCCTTGGCTCTGTTTACAAGGTTATTTCTGAGTGTATTATTGCTGAAGTGGAGGCAGTTAAAAAGAATCCTCTTTATTCCTTTTCATTATAGCTACTAGAGAATGTTTGGGCTTGGCTTTGATGGCTAGCTAGAGTCTGACAATTACTTTTTTTTCTTTTTTTACAGGCAACATAAAATATATTGCCTTTTGATTTCCTGTCAGATTTAAAATGTAGCATTCAGAATGTAATAAACTTAACATCCAACAAAAATGAAGCAGGTCCTGGCACAGAGATGCTCAGAGGGATGTGAGGCAGGAGACGCTGAACCTGTGAGCAGAACAGACCTGGGGTCCATCCCCTAGGCTGGCCCACTGGAGGCTGAGGGAGAGAACAAACAATATTCCATAATAAAGAATGCTGTCTGATAAACACAACCTTGATTCAGAGTTAGAAATCTATTTGGCAAGAGAGGACTTGGATATAGATGTAAAACTTAAGGTCTATTCCTAGCTTGCACTTTCCAACCTCAGCCTTCCCCTCTCTGTAAACCTTCCAGCGTCCACATTTTACTGAGAGGAGTGGGGAACATTAGAAAATCTCATTCTGGTGTTTATATATCAAGTATTTTGAACAGGTGCTTGATGGAAAACACTGCTATTTATAACCCCGATGGGTGTGCTGGATTGATGATGGTGTACCTATTTTGCCCCTCTTTCCTTCCAATGTGAGCTGGCTTTAGCTTTGACCAATGGGGATGTGATAGACGTTTTCTATATACACTCATGAAGGCTTCTGAGTTCAAGTGACTGAACTTGAACTCTCAGAGCCCAGTTGAGAAGGGATGGGAAGGACGAGCAAGTGGTTATGCTTCTCCCCACGGAATCAAGCTGAGGTGTCCCAGCTCATCTCTCCAAAGACAGCCAGCATCAACTGGCAGCCGGCAAGTAAGCCATCTGGAACATTCCAGTCTCACGATGATGAACACCTTTAACTGAAATCTATGAACCACAGTGACTACCAGATTGGAACCATTCAACCCAAAGAACATAACCATTTTTTGTGTGTGTGTGTGGTTTTGTGGAGCTTGTATGTTTGGGGAGTTTTAAAAAGGAGGCATGGGTCCTGATGGAATAACTGGGGAGCTTTGGTCTGCCTGGTAGTACATCAAGTTCACATATGTTGTGAGTGGAGAACTGAGGCGGCATAGAGCCCAAGTAATTTGGTTAGACTTTCTTGGGGTGTAAGATATTGGAGGGGCAATGGGGCTAAAAGCTGAGTGTGTGTGGATGAAGAGAGAGAGAGAGAGAGAGAGAGAGAGAGAGAGAGAGAGAGAGAGAGGTGTTAAAGTACTTTCCTTGCCTTCTCTTCCTGTGGCAGGTTAGCAGTCAAGGGGAGCTGGGAGAAGCAACATTAAGCCATCTGCTGGGGACCAATACACCCAGCTCCTCTTTACCATCTGCCCACAGTCTTTAGCATAGTTTATGTACTGGTTCCTTTGTATACTGTTGTGGTAAAATACCTAACAAAAGAATCTAGTGGAAGAAAGATTCATGGCTGCAGAGGTTCGGTACGTGATCACCTGGCTCTGTGTTTCTGGGCCCACATGACAAAATATGACCCTGGGAGCATGTGGCAGAAGCGGTTCATATCGCACAGACAGGAAACAGACAGTGTGGCCGGAAGCGGCTAGGGATAATACAGCTCCAAGGACCTTCCCCCAATGACCTACTTCCTTTAGCAAGTCCTTCCTTTCAAATTGTCTAGAACTTTCCAAAATAGTGCCACCACTGGGGAATTGATCTTTGATCAATACCTGAGCCTTGAGTGGGGCACGGTAGTGAATGCTTATAATCCAGGCCCTTGGGGGATGGGAGCAAAGGATCGAAGTCGTCCTTGGCTATATAGCAAGCTTCAGGTCAGCTTGGGTTAAAGAAGACCGTGTCTCGAAAGACCAAACCAAAGGAAAGTGTGAGTCTTCGGGGGTGTACTTCATATCTAAACCATAACAGTCTACACTCCTTACAGACACTCCTGTGCGGTGCGTGCCTTGGGGAACTCTAAAAAGCAATCTGAACTCCACACATGAGTGACTTAAGGAATGAATATGGCAGCTGTAAAAGGACCCCAGAGACCCAGACGGTGGAGTGCAGGGCGCAGGCAGGCATTGCCTCACCTTACCAGCAGCACCTCTGTAAGACAGAGACCTTTAAACTCATCTGACAGACTGGGCCAATGGTTCTCAACTTGTGGATCATGACCCCTTTGGAGGGAGATCGCATATCAGATATTTACATCACAATCCATAACAGTAGCAAAATTTGTTATGAGGTAGCAATGAAGTGATTTTATAGTGGTGGGGTCACCACAACATGAGGAACTGGATTACAGGGTCACAGCATTAGGGAGGCTGAGAACCACTGCTCTAGGGCCTAGAAACGGAAAGGGGGGTTTTCAGTTCCATGGCTTTGAAGCAGAAGTACCAGGCTTATTCACACCCAGACGCCTCGGGTACCATTGTCGAATTCTCTCTTGTTTCCCGGGCCTCTCTTCTGGGTCTACTCTTCAGATCAGCAATCTTTAAGAGTTAAACCCCTGGGCTTCCCAAGTTTTACAGTCTCTATCCATGCAATATCCTCAATGAGATGCTGTCAGACAGGTCATCTAGCTGGTGGTTGTGTGCATAGACTCTAGAGTCAGGAACAGCTTGGTTCGAAGCCTCACCCTCCCATTTACCAGCTTTGTGATGGTGAATACATCCCGGGGGCCCTGCCATGCCTTTATTTCCTCCTCTATAGAGTGGAGAGATGTTTCCCACCTCCTGTTTGTTGACAGCAAGTGCCGCAGGAACATTCAGGGTTGTGATGTCTCCGGCACTGTCTCCATCCCCGCCCGGGAGGTGGGAAATTCTTCACCTCATCCATCCTGGCACCTGGTGCTGATGTTGTTGGAATGAGAGAGAGGGTTCAAGTCCTTTAAGCTTAAGTCACTCCTAACAATTTGAGGGTCTTCTGTCCAAGGACAGCAATAGTGAATCAAGGAAAGAAAAAAACAACTTAAAGTTTCCTTTTTCCAATTTAGGATGAAAAGAAAATAGTTCCCCTCTAATTAAAGAAGACATGTAGATATTAGAAGGACAAATAAGCAGGATGGCTGCATAAGAACTCTAGAGTTTTTTTTTTTTTTTTTTTTTTTAAGTAACTCTGAGTTTCCCTCATCAAAGGGAAGCAGCCAGCGTCTTTAGCTAGTATACCTTTTGCATTTGTTCCCATGACAACAAAACAGGATTACAATCCCACACCAATGGTGTCAGGCAAGATTTCAGGACCTGTCTCAGGGATTCTTCTGTAAGAGGAAAAATATAGAATAAAATTTCTGGAAGACTGTTCATCAAAGGATTATCTATGTTCATCTCAAAGTAATAGATTTGTAGAAAACTTAGGTTTACTTTATATTTTTCTTATTTGTTTATTTATTCATTCATTCATTTTTTTTTTCAAGACAGGGTTTCTCTGTGTAGTTTTTTGGTGCCTGTCCTGGATCTCGCTCTGTAGACCAGGCTGGCCTCAAACTCACAGAGATCCTCCTGGCTCTGCCTCCGAGTGCTGGCATTAAAGGTGTGTGCCACCGCCACTCGCCAGAAGTCTTTTATTTTGGTGTATATATGTATCTGTGTTGAGTGTGGGGTGAATGTCATGGTGTGTGTGCCGTTGTGCATGCCTGTGCATGCACAAGGAGACCAGAGAAGGATACTGGGTGTTCCACTCTATCTTTCTCTGTCTTATTCCTTTGAGACAGGTTCTCTCACTGAACCCAGAGCTACACTGCTGGTCCCTACCCCACTACACCCCAGGGGTACACTGAGGGTCCATTCTCCATTGCACCCCAGGGGTACACTGAGGGTCTGTTCCCCACTACACCCCAGAGCTACTGTGATAGTCACTTCCCCACTGTATCCAGAGCTACAGTGATGGTCCCCTTCCTCACTATACCCAAGAGGTACACTGATGGCCCCTTCCCCACGACATCCCAGAGCTACACCGATGGCCCCGACCCTACTACACCATCTGTGCGTATAGGTTAGCACATGGCCACAGCTTTTTAAAAACTTGTTTTATTTTGTGTGTGGGTGCTTTGCCTGCATGTATATCTGTGCACCCCTTGCATTCCTGGTATCTATACAGGTCAGAAGAAGGCATTAGATCCCCTGGAACTGATGCTACAGACAGTTGTGAGCTGCCATGTGGATGCTGGGAATTGAACCCCGATCCTCTGGAAGAGCAACCAGTGCTCTTAACCCCCTGAGCCATCTCTCCGGACTCCCATGCCCTGCTTTTAAGGTAGGTGCTGGGACCCAAGCTCAGGATCCTTACGTCTGTGCTGCAAGCACTCTTAGACACTGTCCCCAGCTTTTGCGCTCCTTCTATGTTTTTAAACATAAATGCATGCTGCTTTTGTATCAACAGAAGGAAGAAAGTCACTTTAAGAAAAAGAGCAGCTCACGGCTCACTTTAACTAGGACTCTGCAGACACTTCTGGAAATCTCCACCACAGGAACAATCTTGGCTGTAGTAACAGTTCAATTTGGGAGGGACAGTAGCTGCTCACCTGCTTCCTGTGCCCTTTAGAAGGCCAGTGTGATGTTTCTTCCTCTTTCTTTGAGGAAAATGACACCAATTTTGTTGGTCTTTTCTCCAAGAACCAATTTTTCCAACTCTTTCATCATGGTAATGCTTCCCATTAGCAATACCCACAACCACGAAAATAATTACATCTCACTGACCATCATCAAAGCCAATTGGCCACACTTGCAGTGGACATTCGGAGACAGAAATAAAAGCTTGTCAGATCACTTGTATCTCAGGAAGGGCTGCACAAGTTACAGTGACCAGATGGGTTCCGGATGGCCTGCAGGGATGGCCTTGCCTAGCTATAACTTCAGCTGCTACTGCAGCTCTTATGAAATTGGTGTGAGCACTGAAGTGGAAAACTGCTGTTCCTAGGAGGCTGAGACATCTTAAGGACCAAAGTTCTCCGGTTACATTTTCATCAACTGATTAATATATAAACTTGTTTTCCTTGTGTGTGAATGAATGCAGTGTATGCATGCATACTTTCTCATGTGTTTGCTTGTGTGTGTGTGTGTGTGTGTGTGTGTGTGTGTGTGTGTGTATGTATGTATGTATCAAAGGTCCATGTTGCTTGTCTTCCTCTATCTCTCTTCACCTTACTTTTTTGAGACAGTGAACTTGGAGGTTACTGAGTCAACCAGATTGGTTGGCCAACACAAGCCTCTGGTATCTTCCTGTGGCTGTCCCCCCAGCCACCAGATTATGGGTACATGCCACTGCACCTTTTTTTCCCCCACAGGAGTTCTAGGGATTTGAACGTAGGTCCTCAGGTTCCTATGTTCAAAGGACAAGCACTTTACTGACTAAGACATCTCTACAGCCCCTGTGTGTTTCTATTTAGAGACACCTTACTTGTATTGTCAATCATTACCATTGAATTCATGCCAAGTCATGGCACTGTAACTCAGGTCTGAACAAACACTCACATTTTCACTATAAGGCATCACAGTCATCTTGTGTTTGGGAGCACAGCAGCACCAAGCACCTGAGCTTTTTAAGTAGTAAAATCACCATGAAAAAGCACACAGTGGTAAAAAATGAAAACCACCATGTCAAATGGACCACAAAAAAGGTTCTTGTTCACAGTCTGAAAGATGAAGCAAAGGTAGAGCATTGCCCTGCTCAGCCTCAGCTGAGTCTGGATATTGACTCAAAGGTTTCTGGCATTCCACATTTTTCCACAAAGACTTCAAAGGCACCATGGGTGTTAATTGACACAAATAAGTTTTAATTAGTAGGTAGTTTCACAAATACGAGTTCTTCAAACAAGAATGGACGGCATATGATTTTTCCTGAGACAACTCATACTTTCTACAGAGCAAGCTCTCTGTCAAGTATTCCGTGTGCATTTTGCTAATTAAGGCTTTACAATAACCAGGAGGCAGGCTAAAAAGATGCGGAGGATTAAGTAGACATGGTAAAAAAAAAAAAAAAAAAAAAAAGCCCCACCACTTCAGGATCTGGTTTGTGTTTCTTACAGGCTGACAGTCAAGATTTCTTTATAGCTTCAGGGAGGAAGTGGGGGAGGGAGGGAGAGATAGAGATAGATAGATGAGAGAGAGAGAGAGAGAGAGAGATGGATGGAGAGAGAATGGGAGGGGGATTACTCACAAAGACAATATTCCCTTTCCAGAGAGGAAATCATGATGTCAAATGCACCACAAAAAAGATTCCTATTTACAATCTAGTAAAGATGTTGTCTGAACTTTGTCTACTTGGTACAGCCTAAAGTCATCTGAAACAAAATTCTCAACTCAATAATTTCTTGGATCAGATTGGCCTGTGGGCATGTCTGTTGGGGTTTGTTTTGCTTATTAATTGACATGGGAGGTTCCAGCCCACTATGGAACTGTGTTTGGGAGCTGTGTCCTGTGCAAATGGTTCTGGGCTGTGAAAAAAACCCAAACAAACAAACAAACAAACAAACAAAACAGCAAACCCTGACAGGGGAAACCCAGGGGAGAAAGTGCCCATTTAATCTCACAAGTTACAGTCCTTCACTGAGAGACATCAAGGCAGGAACTCAAGCAGGGGCCTGGAGCAGAAACCATGGAGGAACACAGCTGCCTGGCTTTCTCACTGGCTCAGATCGAGCCAGCCTCCTTACACAGCTCAGGACCGTCTTCCCAGGGAACAGCAACAGCGAGAAAACTAGAGCAGATGTTAAAACAGCAGCTGGACCTGCTTTAGGCCAGTGTTTGAGTTTAACCTCAGCACCTCTCTCTTGTCCTTAAACCACAGCACTGCACCTCAGAAACTATCCTGCACTTTCATTTATGAAAGCATTTCAGGGCAATAAGTCAACCATCTCACCTCTGACTTAATTTTTAAACTTTACTTCACCTTTGAACTTGCCTATGAATTACACCTGTTAAGCAATACAACTTCAAAAGCCACAAAGTCACACTCCAGTATCATTGTCTCTCTTGAAAAACCCATACTCACACTTGGGTGTGTATGAACGGTCTTCCTTCGGCTTCACCTGGACTCATTCATTAGGTCCAGGCCACACCTGAGAGACGGTTCTCTTGGAGAAGGAACTCCTAGTCTTACAGCCTGCTAGCAGGCCTCTGACTGCAGGTAACAGCCGCCTTGAAAAGAGCTATTGTGATCACCATTTACCTATGAGGAAACTGAGTCTCAAGCAAGCTAAGTAATAGCACAAGTCATAGTTAACTTCATACCCAAGCTTGGCCAATTCTAAGGCCCATGGGCTTATCACCCTGCCCCATGATCTAACATGGCAAAGTTGAGGCTTGCAAAGACCAGTGAATGGACCACGACCAGGGGCAGTGACCTTCACTGAGAAACAATGGGTACGGAGCAAAGTTTGTGGGGATTTGGAAACAAGAACATTAGACTTCAGATCTTGACTGGGGTATTGTGTAAACGGAACTCTGAATCAAGTGAATCTTTCCTGAGTCCACTCTGCCTGCTTTTCTCTGTCTCATTTTTCAATTAATTTAGAACTCTTCTGGGGTCCCATACATACCCTGTGCAGGGCAGAGCTTGACTTGGGGCTCCCCAATATAGAAGAATTTGACTTTTTTTTACTGTTGACTTCTGAAATGAACAGAGCTACCCAATTTTTCAAACATATCCATTTTCCCAGCAAAAAAGAAATGCTTTATAGTAAAAACAGTGTGAGAGAAACCACCCAGTAGGTTATAATAAGCCTTTAGGCTTGGCTGACGATTTTGTTGTATTAACTGCATCTGCCAGGCATTGGCTCAGTGCACTGGGACCACCCATTTCACCATCCTTGTGTACACAGACTTGACAGGGCTCCCTGGTTATGTCCACGGCTAAATATTATCCAAACACTGACAAGAAACGCAATTGCCTGTTGTGAGTTGGATATATTGTCTTTGTTTTGTTTCAGGGTATGTTATCAGTCCACCCAGGATATTTTATTTTCAGAAAGACAGTCTCAGAGAGCAGCGGGTAGATTTTTGCAGTTTGGTATTGTTTATACAGGACTGGGTTGGGGGTGGCGGAAGTGAAGAAAAAAATCTAAACCTAATTTCTGTGCCCTCCTCTCTTACCTTAGACAAGGGGAATGCTGCCCACGCACAAGAACATTCACACGGAGCAACGTTGAGGGGAGAGTGGGGTTTTGTTTTTAGCAAATGAATCCCTTACCAGGGCCTCTCTTCCAAGTCATTTTTAAATTACAAACTGTTCTACTCTGTTATCTCTTCCCTTGCAGTTTGGAAATAACCTGGGTGCCTGTGGTTAGAACAGAAAGGAAGGCAGCTCTCTCATCAAACATTTGTGAGTGGAGGAATGAGACACTTTGACAGACCTTTAAACTCCACATAGTCATTGGTGAATTGCTGAGCATTTCTCCATTTTACTGGTGAAGAAAAGCTGAGGCCATCACCTGTGTGTTAGGTCCCCAAGAACCATCCCCACCCCACCCCAACGCAAATGGCCTGTTACCATATCAAAGCAGATGTTGGCTCTGGCTCCCAGGCTCTCCCAGCATTTTGAGAACCTGTTGTAGAGTTCTGGCTCTTTCTCAACACTTCTCACTCCGACCTCCCACCCTAAAGCTCTCCAGCCCCCGAGCTTCACTTCCTTTTCCCCAGATTCTCTTTCCTGTATAACCTCGCCATCTTAGTTCCCATGCTCTCCCCTGGCTCCACCCTTGGCCTCTTGGTTCTTCTCCCTTTCCTGGTCCCCTCTTGTGTCCTCCCTCCCTTCTCTTCCTCTCTTGCTCTCCCTCCCCACCCCTGCCCCTCTCATGAACATTCTGGCCATGTTCAATCTGCTACTTTCTCCCTCTGCTCTGGACTCTTCCAGATGTCTCTGGCTATCCGCTCCCTCATATCTACAATAAAATCCTTCTCCTCAGCCATACCATGGAGCGGTCATGTCCTCATTTCATCCATCAGGGAGCTTGCCCACAGCCATTAGAAAGAGAATCAAGGTTTCTAAGACCACAGTGACAAAAGGATTTTTTTTTTCTTATTTGGACCCAGGGCACAAAGAATAATGTTTCAAAGTACATTTGAAAAAAATACAACCTGGGGTTAGAGAGATAGCTCAGTTGATAAAATGCTTGCTGTGGAAGCCTGAGGGTCTCAGTATGTGACCCCCATTTATAGTGTTGAGATGACAGAGACAGGCAGATCCATAGTCTCCTTGGAAAGCTCTATGCCAGTGAGAGATTCTGTATCAAAAAACCAGGTGGATGGCACCTGAAGATCAACAGCCCAGGTTGACCTCTTGCATGCATGTGCGTGTACATACATGTGTGCACACATGCCATACACAAATACAAAAATCCATGTGCATAGCACAAATACCTGAGTTAAGCAAAGTGACTCAAATGTCTGCATCCCAAAGTGAGGTGCCTGGTGAACATCTATGCAAAACTTGCAGAGGATGTGTGCAAAGCTGTGCTTTGTGACATCATAGTGGATGATCTTGCAGCACCAAGGGCGAGGCTCTTCTTTAGGGAGATGTGCACAGGCTATGCATCCTGTCTTCTTCACTGAAAGGTTTTTGCACCCCAATAAGCCTCTCTGCCGACGCAGCAATCCAAATCTAACCAAATCAGACCGAATTAGAAAAAGCCCTGGTTTAATGGGTAAAGCATTCCCAGTGATTCTTCGCCCCCCCCCCCCCCCCCAGAGAGGAGATGGGGATGAGAGACCAGAAAACCACATGTCTATTTTCTGGGATGCAGCTTAAATATCCTGTAGGAGTGGTCTTGAGCCTCTCTGGGGGAGGAGCCGTGTTTGGCCAACTTTGAAGGGGCATATTTGGGGAAAGAGATTGGGGAGGGGAGTTGAGGTGGATCTTCCCCCAGAACATTCCAGACTCTTTGGGTATATGGATGCCAGGATGCCAGGGGTTGAGGTGGAGCTTCCACCAGAACACTCACATAGGTCAGAGAGGAGGCTCCTGTTTTCTCAGTTCAAGCCAAATGTGATGGCTTGGACTGTGTCCACTGGACTCAGAAGAGCCTAGGAAGTGGCATTTGATGCATGCCTGACAAATCCTGTAGGCAGGTGACCTGTGAAGTAGCTGCAAGTGGCCAAAACAAAGGCTCAGTGAGGACAAAGGGTAACTCACCAGTAGACAAGTGAGAGGCTCTGGAGTCGGGGGTAGGGAGGAGACCAACTGGGGGACATTTAGGGAGGATTCAGATGAAACCATCTTGAACTCCATCCACAGAACTCTCTGGAAGGCTAATGTGACTCCAATAGAGAGTGGATGTCAGATGCCCACAGGCTTAAGAGGAATTTTAAATATCTATCCAGCAGAGAAATTGGAAGCAGTGCAGCTCAGATGGAAAGGGATCCTGGCAGTCAGATGCGGAGGAATACCACAAAGTCACCGGAAGCGTAGCAGCTTACAGCTCTGCTCCAGGGAAAGGTTCCCCTAGGCAATTGTGACAACTCTGCTCTGGCAGCGGAGGGTTTCCCCAGTACATTTGATACAGCTCTGCCCCAGAGAAGTGTTAACAGCTCTGCTCAGGTCCAGAGAGGTGTTAGAGCTCTGCTCAGGTCAGGTAAAGTGTTAGAGCTCTGCTCCATTAGGGGAAAGTTTCCCCAGCCAAAGTGTTACAGTTCTGCTCTGCTCTGGTGAAAGTTGTTGTAGCTGGACTCAGTCCAGTGAAAATGTCACACTGCACAACAAACTTCACTCGAGAGATTTATTGGGAAGGAAGAATCCAGGAGGGTGGCTGCCTCAGGTGAGAAACAGCAGCAAACTGAGCAGGGCACAGAGCTTATATAGGACTTCTTGGGGGGTGGAGCTTTCCAGGGTGGCTTGGGATTGGTGGATTTCTGTGATCCGATTTTAGGGCAAGCTCAGGGTTTGGGAGGATTTCAAGCCCTGGTCCTGGGTCAAGTCAGGGTCAGGGTTTTTTCCCCTCTATGACCCTTTTCCCTCTACAGAAATTATGGAGAAATTATATGCACTACAGAAGCTGCAATCCCATGGGCATCTCTGGAGAAACCCATGAAAACACCTCACAAACTAACCAACTTTGGGATTCTGTATACAGTGGAGACAATGCCATGCATTCCAAATCCCAGGTACAGACCACACATCCGAGCTCCCCTTGCTATTGAGTATAGCTATGTGACCAAGTCACAACCAGTGGCGTGTGGACAGAAGTAACAGGGCAGACAGACACCTTCTTACCTGACTGCTTGGTACTTCCTGTGGGATCCTCAACGCCACTTCTCTTTCCCTACCATCTGCACAGCTACCGAGAAGCCAAGGGCTGGAGGAAGCAGGTTCTGAACTCCCGAGGGGCAAGGCAGGCCTCTGCTGACCTCCTCAGATGTTGATTCATGTTGCCTGTGATGTGGGTGAGGAGCACACTTTCCCAGTGAAGGCAGCTTACCATGGCGGAAGGACAAAGGAGCATGTGTCTGTGCTTATGGTCAGTCTAAACACGAGTGGTGTATTCCAGCACCTACCTCTGCCACATTCCCTCTGAGACAAACAGGGAGGGCCTTTTCCACCTCTTAACTCTTCCTCCCCCACCAATCTTGCTCTCCAGCAGTGGAGAATCAATCGGACCTGGTGTTTGACTAGGAGGAAATGAACTAGGAAGAAAAAGAAGCAGCTAACATGCCCTTGACCCACTCCAAACCAAACTTTCAACTTGGCTGAGGGGACAGGGTATCCTTAATTGGGATAACAAAATAAAAATTTTTAATGTTGGTTTGGATTGGATATTCAGTTTAGTACAATAAGAGAGATCTTACAATTAAAACTTTCAAGTGCCTTTGCATGATCTTAAATATCTGGGAGAAATACGAGAGCAGCTTAGAATTTTACCTAGAGGCACAACAGAGCTGGTCACTGAGTGAGAGAAAAGAAAATGTTGTTTTTATTATATTCTGTGTAGTCAAACTCATTTAACATAAGATTAATATGTCTGGATTGTTGCCACTTTGTGGCCAGTGTTATTCAGTGATTGACTTTGTACCTACAAACAACGAAGTTACTCTCTCCTGGAAGCCAGATGTCTGAATCAGCCATTGTGCTACTAGGGCCTCTTTCCCTCTGGAAACTTGTGGGGAGAGTCTCTCTCTGTCCCTCCAGGTCCCAGAGGTTCCCTCATCCCTTGGCTCCGTTGACTTATGACTATATCACCTCAAGCTCGGCCTTGTTTTCATCCCATTGTCTTCCGCCTGTGAAATCTCTCTCTCCCTCATTCTAAGCAGAACACTTGTCATGGGACTTTGGCCTTGCTTGCTTGCTTGGCAACCTCAACTTGATTATAAAATGCCTTTTTTTTTTCCAAATAAGGGAAGAAATTAAATAATTCCTAGAGTCAAGTGAACATGAAAGCATAACTTTTGGGCTATAGCCAGGGCAGTTCAAGAGGAAAGCTATAACTATAAGTGCTCACACTGAGAAATGAGAGCCCTCAAATAAATAACCTAATGATGCGTCTTGAGCCAGCATCTAGAAAAACAAGAACAATCCAAAACCAGAAGCAGCAGATGGCAGGAAATGATGAAGATTGGAGAAGAAATTAGTCATGGGACTAAAAGAGCAGTTTACATAATAATAAGGAGCTGGTTCTTTGAAAAATAATCAGTAAATGTAATCACCTCCTAGCCAAACTAACCACAAGGAGAGGAGACTCTCATTAATAAAATTAGCAGGTGCGCATACACACTCACACACACATACACACACACACACACACACACACACACACACACACACCCCTGCCAGAGCCCACTAGATTGTAAGTTTCCCAAGTTGGGGGGGGGGCAGTTTCTATTAGTCATTTACCTCAGTTCCTTGAACAGAATCTGGTTTGGAGTAGAGACTGGAGAAAAATGTTCAAATTTGGCCCTTGTCTGTAAAAGGCAACTCAGCATCTAAGCTTTGTGTTCCAGCTCCTTGTCTGAACTCTGCCTGTTTCAACCTAGCACTGTCTCAGACAAATACTCACTGGTGAGGTTTTGTTTCTTGTTATCTTCATGTTGTTTTCAAGTGTTTGTATGTGTTTCCAAAGCCTCCCTGTAAGCAGGACTGAACTTTCTGGCTCTCTCTGTCTCTTGCCCCTTCTTAGAAATGTTTTAGGCGGTTAATAAAAGATTGCTGATAATTCTCCTCATTAAATCAGGAAGATGAGATTTCTGTAGACTAACTAGTGCTGACAGCCACCCAGGAGAATCACACTGATTGGTCTCCTATTAGATAGAGGTCAAAATAATTTAGTTCTTATTATGTGGGTGAAAACATCTCCAAGCTTGTTTATATTGCTTCTTGATTACTTTGCTGAGTCTTCTCGTTAACACATTGGGGAAAATAAATATAATTCAAAGTCATCTTTGAGAAAATGATCCATCAAAAATAAAAATAAACTTCAAAAAGGAACCAGTGAGGTAATTTGGGGGCAGAGAATGAATGGTTGTCATTCAGGCTGTGAAGTACCTTCCTATGCACAGGACAGGTGAGAACATTGGGCTTCATACTATAAAGAATACAGCTGTTGTTCACTGGACGCTATCATGCCACGGCTCTGCAGGAGCCTATGAAAAGGCAATACCATCACCTGATTCAACTAATATGCTCATTGAGATGTCAGTGAACTGTCCCAGGCCACATGGGGTCTCAGGGCTGGGCCCAGTCCTCAGAGCTGATTATTGTATCCAGCCTGGTACTGAGCATGTCTCCAGATGCTTGTGGTCAAGCAAAGGAAGGAGCTCTTCCCCCGACTGGAGCTTTCGGTTCTACATTATATTTTATAAAGGATTGGGCATGATCTGAATAGGAATGTAAGTGGCAGAAATGTCTAAAGAAAGCATAAACTCCATTTGCTCAGGGAAGAGGGCGTCCCACGTCTTCCTGCTATAACAATGCTGCCTTAGACCCTTGTGATTTTTTAAAACAACACAACAAAATCCCTACAGACTTCAAGCATTGTAAACAACACCAATTTGCTCTTTACAGTCCTGGCAGCCAGGAAGTTCAAGATCAAGGTGGGCAGGCTTGGGGTCTGCTGAGGGCCTGCCTCCTGGTTCACAGAGGTTCATAGACTGACATCCTCCATGGCTATGCCTCTGGGTCGTCTTTTACAATACAGAGAGATTTTGGACCCAGGACATTGCCTCCCCAGTGGTGACTGATCTCAATTGTATCTATTGTAGTTGGTCCTGGTAGCTCCCACAGCTTCTCCAGAGCCCTGTGTGAAGGCAACAGTGGTGCGTGTCTTCCTGTGGACCAGCCGCCC
>CABHPQ010173172.1:0-43522 GCA_902168405.1 Peromyscus aztecus | reverse complement strand
TTAGCTCTTTGCCCTTTGATGACTCATCTGCATCGGGGGCCTTACTGACAGGTAATTTCGTTAGTATTGGGCTCATCTATGTGTCTAGATCTCAGTGTTTGGTGCATATATTTAATCAAATAATCTTGGGCTTAATAAAGCTTTTACTTTTTCCTCTTTCGTTAACCGTTTCAAAACTGTGCGAGCCTAACCATATTCCATGTGACGCCTGCAATTACATTTGCATTCAGTGGGTCTGTTTTTACATTTTTCCAAGATCCTTTTTTAACATAGACTTTTCTGATAACTGAGTTTCTTCCTTATATTTACTGGTACTTTCCATCTGCGGTGCTAACTGGGTTTTTGCTCTTTTCTAATGTGTGTAGTTCAGCCATCGCTTCCTTGGCCTCAGTCCCTCTATTTACGCTGCTTAAGGCTCCAGTTTCCCGTTCAATGTTGTCTTGGCTGTGTGCAGCAGATTATGATGGGCAGTGTTTGGGAGTCATTCTTTTTATTTCTGTGTTACAATATTTGGGGGTTCCTTTTTATCCTATGGTTTAAAATCATTGTTTGGGGGCCCAGAGAGATGGTTCAGCAGTTAGGGAGAGTGCTCGCTGCTCTTGCAGAGGCCCTGAGTCCTATCCTCAGTACCCAGACTGGATGGCTCACAGCCACCTATAACTCTAGCACATGGGCATTCAGAGCCTTCTTCTAGTCTCTGTAGACACCATGTATACACACACACACACACACACACACACACACACACACACACACACACGGTTTTTATTTTTTTAAATTAAAAATTGTTTTGTCTTGTTTTGGTGTATATAGATAGTTTTGGGTGGTCATGTTTTGGGTTGCCCTTTGTAATCTATAGTTCCCTTGTGGCAGGTCAATGGTGGCACTGAGTAGCACACAGCTCTGAAAGGACTGCTGGATGCCGACATCCTGCTCTTTCACCCACACCTCCTTCTCTGACTGCCTCTGCTCTTTTCTCCTCCCCACTCTGCTGCAAAACATGGAAATGATTTTCAATTCTAGACCAACAGTATTTTAAAATGGAGCCACTCTGGTTTACGATGCTGGCTTACAAAATACAGAAGACAATGTTAAATGTTTACTAAATGTGAAACTCTTTAAGCTCCAGTGAGTCTGAAAGCATTGGCTATAAAAACTTAAATTATCAGCCACTACTAGGTCCTCAACTTGCAACTGTGTCCTGAGTACAACACCCTAGCACAGTGATTTGGGGGAACTCATTCCAGCCCAGATATATTGCCTAAGTAGCTACATAATACACTTCATGTGTGGATTGGAGATAGTGTCCACCAACTGTCTAGCCCTTTGCCTTGGAAACTAAACTGTGCAGGAGAGAGGAAACACTCCAATTGTAAAGGACTCTCCTACTGAAGGGTGATGTGCAACCTGTATCTTGTGGTTAAAGTGGGTAGTGTCGGGACAGATTCCAGGGACTTTGCAGTGAGCACAGGGACCAGGAGCTTGACTTTGGTGAGTATGTATTTCCAAGTTAGACTCACCTTGCTGATACAAATATTCAGAGAGGGCTGGACAGCAGTATCCCCTTAACAGTGTGGATGAGCCATGCTGCTGGTGCAGATCCCATCACACCTCCTTAGAAGGAAGCTTACCATTACAACATCTAAGCCAGCTATCTGGTCAACCTCTAGGATTTGACCAGTGTAGTCCACCGAATACTCACAACAGCTCCTGAAACACTTATCATTATTGTCCTAATTTTGCAGAAGAAGAAACAGTGGAAATCTTTAGCATGCCAATTACTTCCCACACAGGGACACATCTCATTCTTACAGCAACACGAGAGGTAGGCAAGTTTGATTCTCTGCCTTTTGCAGAAAATGAAGCTGATAGACAACTTGCTCTTCAGCAGATTTCATGGCTGATGTGTCAGAGTCAGGGCCCAACAAGCTGAGGTTGGAATACCCCCAGAGAGGGGGCTCGCATGCCCAAAGGCCCTTTATTACGCTCTGCTACAGTCTGCAAACATCCTGCACTGGGGAACTTTTCTATCTGCCAACAACACAACTACAAGTGTTGATTGTGAGGATTGCAGACGTGATGCAGGTTCCTGCTGTTCTCTGCATGGTGGGGAAGTCCCCATGGAAACCGGGAGGATGCTGGACCATTCGTTCATCCTTGTCCAGCAGCACTGGGCTGTCAGGCCTCTGATGTTTCTCTTCATGATCTCTCCATTTCAGAAAAACTGTGCTGCTGTGAATGCCCTGCCTCAGCAGTGTCACGGATCTCTGATTCTTCCTGCCATGTTTCCTGACTGCTGTGGGTCCTGGGGACTGTGTGAGGGTGTGAGTGTTCCACAGCTGCGGCAAAGCAGGGATGTGCAAGAAAATGTGGTTCATACATCAAGACAGAGAGAGACCTTGTCAATGTTAGGGGTCTCCCTGTCGGGTTGAGTTGCTGAAAATACCATGAGAATGTGTCAGAAGTTTGAGAGCATCTGGCCTAGAAAAAATATAATGTATTTCATTAAAAACAAGGGAAATATTTGCAACACACAATGGAGGGGAAAGGGCGTGCATCAGCAGAGGAGAAAATACCCTTCTCACTTCTGGCTCTTTGGTGGCCCTACCTCTGGGTCCTGTTTTCATTGAGCCTTGCCGGTGTGTGACCACTGACTCAGGGCCTCCATGTCCCATGTTTGAATTTTATCCATATAATGAAATCTACCCGGGGAATAAGGTGGCTTACAGTCCCAATAGTTCAGAAGTTATCTGTGCATCCTTGACCTACCTGTTTAACCTCTGGGCTCTTCCTCCTCATCTGTAGAAAGAGATGGGATCCCCTGACTTTGAGGTCACTTCAGTTCCTCAGGTGGATGGTATTGACAACAAATGTCACAAGCTCCCGGGATATTCCTGACCTCTCTGGAGGGGTAGAGGTAAGAGGTGTGGACAACAGGCATGTTTACCTTTTCTTTTGTACTCAAAACCCCCTAAAAGCTGCAGCAGACCCAGGCTGTGCTGACCATTGTGTGGCACTCTGACTCCCTCCCCTAGGAAACCCCGGATTCTCACACTCGCTCTCAGTATGACATGGGACTGGGCAGAGATACTACTTGATCTGAACGCATCGTTCCCCATCCAGGTGACTGCTCATGGTCCAGGGCTGACACGGCATGGACAGAGAGTCTGGCTGAAGCCCCTGTCCTGGATCTCCTCCCTTTTCCTTGTCACGGTGAAACTTCATTTCCAGCTATTTGGAACTCTCCTCTCCCATAGTGTCACCCACAGCCACCACACACACGTGCTGCCTGCCAGGAAGCCCTTAGCAACGGAACCCTGTGTCCTGCCAGCTTTTCCCTCATGCTGACAACCTGGATTTCACAGAAGTTGTGTTTTCTAGAAATATTTCTGGACCAGGCCAGGTGACAAAAGGCGGTCTCATCGTCGTCGCAGATGGAGAATGGTGCTGGCTGCCCTGTTTATGATTTTCAGGAGAGATTCTAGATGTTAATATAAGGGAAAGGCGTTCAAAAAAATCCATGTCTCATCACTGTCTCTCCGTCAGAAGCAGATCGACATCTGATGGCTCATAAGGCCGACGACCAAAGAGCTGTGTCTGTGAAGAAACAGCAACTCAATGTTAACCACAAACAGTAAAAGCTAGAATGAGACTGATGAACTGCCAGTGGGGCATTCATGTTGTGTTAGCGGTGTGTGCTCACATCGTAAACAGGAGCCTTGACTCCTGAGCTCGGTGAAGTTCATCCCGAGAACTCAGGTGGGGCCTCCGGGTGACGGATGAGACAGAGCAGCCCATAGGTCACGGTACCTCAGCCCCCAC
Organism: Peromyscus aztecus; assembly: GCA_902168405.1. NCBI lineage: Eukaryota > Metazoa > Chordata > Mammalia > Rodentia > Cricetidae > Peromyscus > Peromyscus aztecus. The sequence goes on along the minus strand of CABHPQ010173172.1, from coordinate 39,700 downwards.
TTGTCTTTCTTTACTCATGCAGGATAGAGGCAGAGGACACGCACAGGACACACCCCCACAGTCCTGTCAACAGTTGTGTGTCACTAATTCCTTCATTTGAATGCAGCAACTACCTAATACGTGTAGAATGACCAAGGACACACAGATGTTCCTATTGTCCCCGATTCTCATTTATCTTATACTATGTGATCCGGTAAGTGGTAGAAATTAATATGCAAGAGTACAGTTAAATCCGGGAGCTGGTGTGGGTTGGAACTCATTTTCCCTGGGATTTCTTCATGAGGTGATGATGTGGTCATAAGAGAGAAAGTGAAATTCTGAATAATACCAGAGCACAGGCTTGAATGAATCACAGGGCAATGGGAAAAAAGGAACCGTCTGTTTTACACAAGTCCTCATGCTAAGCCATGGCAGTGAATGAACTGGAGTTCCCGCAGGTAAGTTCCCAGACCAATTAAAATACTTGACACCTCTTTTAAGGTGTAAGGGGCTGAGTTATGAAATGGCTTATTTTACATTCAGATGGTCTGTAGCCTACAGAAATGAACTGGCAGATGGGAGTTTAATAGCCAGTTGATGGGCAAGGAAGACTTTTTCCTCCTCCCAGGATATGCTCTGAAACAGTACAGGACTAACGTAGCTTTTGGGAGTCACCAGCACCACGCTTGCAGGGACCCCTGGTGCCTGCAAAGCTCTAGACAGAGGCAGAAGAGTCACAGTGGCATTCTCCCCTGCAACTGTCTTGGCTACTTTCTGCACTGGAGGAGAAATAGACAAAAGAAACTTGAAGAAGAGAGTTTGTGTTTTGAGCTCCTGTGGTCTGAGACAGAGCACCCCTAGATCCTCACAGTTGGGTGTGTGGTGTCTGGGTGCAAGAGCTTGAGTCTCTACTTTTGACCTTCACTGGGAGGAACAGGTCTGGTCTCATTCAAAGTCATTTTTGCCCAGGAACACAACACATCCATCAAAGGAGATATATCAGTGTCAGATGTGGAGTGTCCCTGAAATGCTGTGGATTCTTGATGTCTCCAGCCATTGTGTTCTGAAGACAGGATCCTTGCTGAGTCATTGAATGCCAAGATGTTGATGCTGGGGAGACCTTGGGACTCAGGGTCCGGGAGTCTCTGTGTGTCATGTTTTATCAACTGGTCAGCATGTGAACTTGTCTCAGGTGGGCTTCTGCTTCATGTTGTCAGGTCTATGCATCACTGACTCGGTAGCCCCAAGCTTGTAACCAAACTCAGTCAAAATGAAGATTATCTCACACATGCGTATTCCTGCAAAGAGCATCAGAGAGCGGTGCTGCCCATGGAGCCTTTAAGCTGAAGTCAACAAAAGACACGAAAATGTAGAAACATGGCCCTGGCGATCATGAAAAGGACCTCTCCCCCTTCACTGCAGGGCACCAGTACTTTGGACATCTCAAGTTTTGGACCACTCGCTATAGAGTCCACAATTAACTGCAGAACCACCAAGAATCTTGGCTTTGAAGTTACCAGGAAATTGAGATAAGGAGGGGAATTTGCCCACACAGAATCCCTGAGGATCGACAGTGTGTGGTACTCAAACCATGTACTTTAGAGGATGGAGACCCTACCAGGCTTGAGAATGACCATCACAGACCATTACCATTTACCTAAACAACAGTCAAGAAGTCCTGGGCTGGTGCAGATATTACCAGAATCTCTATTAATGCCAGTTCCTGGGCAAATGGCAATGACTGGAGCAGTGAGAAATTAAGTAATTTCATTAGGAGCTGCCTGATGTCGGGAGAGCGCCCTCCAGCCCACACAAAGGGGATCTGTCCTCAGTCCCATCTTGGTGACAAAATAGCTAACAGAATCAACCTAAGAAAGGAAGGACTTGTGTTGGCTCATGTTCTGAGGGCCGTCCTCGTCCCAAAAGGAAAGACGAGGCAGCAGGTACGTGAGCAGGCTGATCACATTGTACAGACAATCAGGAAGTAGATGGTGGTAGGGAAATATGGCCCAGATTACATAACCTCCAGGCCCACCCCTAGTGGCCCACCCCTTCCAGTAAGGCTCCCTCTCCTGAAGGTTCTATAATCTTCTAAAACAGTGTCGCTAGCCAGAGACCAAGTACTCAAACACAGGAGCCCTGTGGGAGACATTAACACATCCAACCCACAACAAGGCCTGACAGGGATGCCAGGGAATTTCACGTCACTGGTATCTCATAGCCTGCCCACTAGGCAACAGCTAGAAAGTGCTGAGGACAGAGCAAGGAGTGGTGCCGATGTTGTGGGATATTTGTACACTGTGTGAAGATGTACTGCTGTGATTGGTGTAATAAAAAGCTGAATGGCCAATAGCTAGGCTAGAAATGTAAGTGGGACTTCTAGGCACAAAGAAGACTCTGGGAAGAAGAGAGGTGGAGTGGCCAGCAGATGTGGAAGAAGCAGCATGGACAGTACAGACAGACGAGATAAAGAGCCACACAACAGAATGTAGATTAAAACGTATGGGTTAAGCTGTAAGAACTAGTTGGGAACAAGCCTAAGCTAAGGCCAAGCTTTCATAATTAATAAGACGTCTCCGTGTCATTTTTTGTGAGATGGCAGCCCAAAGAAAATTCCAACCATGTACTGCCCTGATGATGCCAGGATAATTGATTAACAGAGACTCAGACCTTCTATTAGAACTCAAGGTTAGATCCAGGCACACAGAGGCAAGCCCGGAGCACCACAGTGGATTTGACAGGAAAGGAAGAATCCTCCAGATGGGACTCCACACTGAGGAGAAGCTAGAGCAGTGAGTGTGGGATGGATCCGAAGCTGGGAGACCAGCAGAATTCACCTCCAGCAAGGACGCCAGAAACCTGTGACTGGAAAAGCCACTGAGGCGCCAAGTCCAAGGAGGATACTTAACAATAACTCTTTTATGGTATATTTTGCTTAATCCACAGCCTGCATTTGGGGTCACACTAGATTAGGGCTCCATGTTCATGAAGACAGAGTATTCAAAAGAGGAATGTTATGTTTAAGAAAGAAATGACTGCCTTGGATTCCACTGTCCTTGTGGGGATCCATAGCATCCCATGTACACGAAGGGATGAGGACGTCATGACAGGTGACTAAACCTATCATGGGGAAGCCAGTCACACATTATACAACAGTCATCCAAAGCAGTGCCCTGGAGTCTTGTTGAATGTATGCTGCATGAAGGAGCTGAGGTAAGAGTGAGAGTCCAGCTTTCTTCCCATTCCCGCACCTAAGCTTCTCTTTTGCAGACTTCAAACAAGAGCACTGAAGAACCAAGTTTGTGCACTGTGATCTGCTCCAGTAGGGTGAGCTACGTGGCAGGTCATGGGTAAACCAAATGCTCCCAAAATTCTACTAGATCAGTCTGGAATCCCCATATAGTTATGGCAATTAGGTCATGTGCTAGGATAATCTCTCCGGTCTTTTCCATTTTAAATGAAACTGCCATAGTCTACTACCGCTGAAAGTGAGTGATGTTTCAGAAGGATGTAATGATTCGGTTGTTCTTATGAGCTACCTGGATACACCCCCCACAGTCTACACACTAGGTTTCTGGGCCAATGCACTACTCTAGGACCACATTCTTGACTGGCACCTGGCTTCCACTGCAGACTCCAATAAAGAACCCGGTTGCTACCCACAACATTTCCCAATATGCAAAGTTGATGTCCTTTCCCATTGCAGACCTACCCGGGAGTTGAGGGGCAAACAGCACTGTGGCTAAAGGTCAGTGCCACCATGCTTTGATAATTTTTCTTCACGGCTACTGTTCCAATCAGGTAGAATCCACTGGGTACAATTGCGTGTTTGTCACTGTGAGCCAGGAATATCGAGAAGAAGGAAGCTAAAGGCTAGGGCAGAGATTCTGGTCAGGCAGGGGCTCTTAGTGATGGTCTTAGCAACATCCAGCATCCTCCAGGAAGCTCAGGTTTTGTCACTGGCTTTGAACCCCTGGTGATGTGTGTTCCTAGTTTACGAATCACTGACTGTGGAAATCAGCCTTTACCTAGCAACACAAATGACTGAGAACAGGCACGGGCAGAGCCCGCAGGGAACAAAGTACTCACCAGGAGGCGAGGTGCCAGTGGCTACCCCTGAGTTCCAGCCTGATCTCTCTACATCACCAGAACCCCCTGAGGACAGTTGGTGCCAGAACATGGCATGAGACCTTTGCTCACTTGCTAGCATGAGTGCTTCAGGGACACCTCAGCAGACCCGTGTGTGTCTCACCACACTCCCTTCCTCAATGAAAGGGTAGCTCAGGCAGTCTTGGCTGAAACCGGCCCTCTCCATCTTCTATTTTTAAACTGATGCATGGACTAACTCCAAATCATGTTCTGGACTTGGACTTCGACACTCTCTGGTGCCTTTGAGTGGAGTGTTTCCGCCTCATTGCCGCACAGACATCCGTTAATAATCACAGGGTTCTTGGAAGCCCTTTCTGCCCCCAATTCTGTGGATTTTCTTTGATCTTTGGTTCTTCGCATGAAATAGACATTAGAGATTGTGTCTCTTCCAATTGGGTACCTGTAACATGTCTCATAGCATCTTGCCAGACTTGGAGAGAGAAAAGTAGCATGGTAATTAGCATTGCAAAAATTTCCACTCTCATTTCTATTTATTAAGCAAATGTTCTTGGAAAGGCCTTTCAATTATAATTTATATATCACATATACATACATATTCTTAGAACTCTACTCCGATTTTTCTGCATAAATTTTGAGGCCTTAAATGCTTACATTTGCATTTAATTACTCTTCTGATTAATAGAACCAGTAAAAATAATCAAATTATGAACAATTTAAATATGGATTCTTGAACAGGCATGCCAATTCTTTTACCTTTTCATTTTTTTAAATGATGGTTTGGCCTAGAGCATCAAAGATGTGAGGAAATGGGGGGGGGGGACATCTACTCGACACCACAGCTTATAGCTGATTGGTTTCACGTCTGTCTTTGTTCCTCTAAGAATATGGACTCCATCTTGGGATGTTCATTATAGTCTTCATGATCTCTCTCACAGGACAGCCTGATAGGAGTGTCTGAGAACAGAGAGAAGTGGCCTCAGGCTGGTCCTGGATGATGTCAGAAGCAGAACCTGTGAAGTGGAGGGCTCTCTACCATAGGGAGGAGACACACTTTCTTACCAGTCGGTAGATACTCAGTAAAAGGTATCTGTGATGACTAATTGTACGTGTCAGCTCCCCACAACTTAGAATCATCTGAGCAGAGAGACTCAAGTGAGGGATTACCTAGATCCCGCCACCCTGTGGACATGTCTGTGGTGGACTTTCTTCATTCTTAATTCATTAGGAAGACTCAGCCTATTATGGGTGGCACCATTGTCTAGGCAGATGGCCCTGAACTATATAAGAAAGGAAATGGCTAGCTGAGCAGAAAGAGGTGACAATCAGGCGGCATCTATTTCTCGCTGTCCTGAGTGTGGATGTACTGTGACTGTAACATGCTTGTATCTTGCCCACAGTGATGGACTATAATTCGGTACTGTTGGCCAAATAAACCTTTTTATCCCCTAGGTTGCTTTTGGTTGGGCGGCCTTATCACAGCAACAAGAAGGAAACTGGACCGCATCTCCTCAACTTACGGTGAAATGTTCTCAAATATGCCTTCTTCTTAAACACTTTTTGTATATGTATGGGTGTTTGTCTTGCATGCGCGTCTGCAATGCTAGTCTCATGCTCCCAGGGGCCAGAAGAGGGCATCAGATCCCATTGAATCCCAGTTACAGACAACTGTGAATGCTGAGAACCGAACCCAGGTCCTCTGGAAGAGCAGTCAGTGCTCTTAATCTCTGAGCCATCTCTCCAGGCCCAAATAACACCTTCTTTGGATAAGCAAAACCTCTGGCAAGCTTCACACACAAAACAGTGCTTTTCAGTGCGAGCCTCAGACCAACTACAGCTGGGTCACCTGGAGAGAGTCGTCAGACTCCCACCAGGGGAGTGTCAACCTGGACTTGGAAAGATGAGCTGCAGCCTTCGGCATGTCCACAAATCCCTGACAGTTCTGCTGCATTTTGGTTAGAGCCCGAGGAAAAATAGAACAAACCCCCCCACAATGTTAGGTAAGGGAACTACTAAGAGTACTCGGGGTGGTGGGTGGTGGAGTGTCTGAACACCCACCCCTGACTGCAGCATGTGGAACGAACTGTGAAGTGATAGACCAATGTTTATGTTTTTAAAACCAATGTGGAGCACATCCTGAGTGAAGCATGGACTTCAGGCCTCGGCTACAGGGTCGGGCTTCCGGGACAGACTCCAGGCGTGGACTGCAGTTATTTTCAGAAGTTTAGTGCTGGTCACTATATGCTCAATGACATAATTTTCTCTTCCTGAGCTTAAAAAAAAGAAGAAGAAGTCGGGCTTGAACAGTTCCCTCTCTGTCTGAGGTTTTTTTTAACTTGGAATGGTAACTGTGCTGGCAGGTGGGAAATGTTCTGGGGTATCAGCAGCACCTGTGGGAATCAGGGAGGCTTGGGGTTGACCTAAATCTCTATTTCTGTCTCACGCTGTTTTCTGACTTGCCGGTTTCATAACAGCCCCCACTCCTGTCCCCCAAGTCCCTTCTCTCCTGATTAAAGAAGAGCAGTTGAGAATGTGAGCTCTCAGCCTCCTCCCCGACACCATCCACCACGCCTGCTGCTTGCTGCCATACATCTCTGCTGTGATGGACTCTTATAATCCAAAATAAAACTCTTTCTTCCATAGGTTGCTTTGGTCATAGTGTTTTTATCCCAACAGTGGAAAAGTAACACTCATTCGGCCTCTCTGTCGAGGTTTCTCGAAGTTAAATCCTTCCGTCTTTGCTGTCTGTCCTCTCTCACAGCTGGCAAACATGGAACTTGGTTTGTGTTTATGCATAAACGACTTCAGCCGTGTTTCTCAGTACTCCAGCTGGGTGTTTTCCTCTCCAAAGCTCCACTGGCAGTCTCAAAGGCACCCCACGCTGTTTCTCCTTAGCTTCACCTCACACCGGGCACGGTCCCTGTTGATGTGTTGATTATTTGAACTCTCAACTTGACACAACCTGGAACCATCTTGGAAAAGAGTCCCAATTAAAGAATGGTCTGAATCAGGTTGGCCTGTCTATGGTGGATTGTCTTCATTGTTAATTGACCCAGCCCACTGTGGGAGGCATCATTCCCTAGGTGGGACCCTGGACTGTGTAAGATGAAGAAGGCTAGTTGAGAAAGCAGACAGCATGGTTCATTAGTTTCTTTCTGCTCTGGACTATGGAGGTGATGGGACCATATGTCTCAAGCCCCTGCCTCTGTGACTATCCTGCAATAATGGATGGAATGAGAACACACACTCACAGTGGCTCTGTGTATCCAATTGCCCGTCTTAGTTGGGTTTCTTTTCTTTCCTTACGCCCTGTGTTAATTTGCGGATACTGTGCTGGAGACTCATCCCAGGAAGGCCCCATTGGTTTCTGGTGTGAGCATGTCATCACATGGTAGATCCTTCGGAGGGCAGAGTCTAGCAGAAGGTAGTTAGGTCATTAGAGGTATGCCCTCAGAAGGCACTGGTTGGTTCTCTTGGAAGTGAGCTGTTACAAAGGAGTGACCTAGCTCCTGCATCTCTCTGGCTTCCCCCCTCTCTCTCCATGTGATGGTCCTTGTGCACATGCTTTTACATATTTTGATAGACGCCATTTTCGTTATTGTTTGATTTGTTTTCCTTTACATTTTAAAGTTTTTATTTATTGTTATGTGTAGGGGGAATTGTGCATGCAATATCACAAGTGTGGAGGTCAGAGGACAACTTAGTAGAGTTGGTTCTCTCCTACCACCTCATTTCCCAGGATTGAGTTCAGGGACTCAGGCTTGACCAGCAAGTGACGAGCCATCTCCTGATTGACATCTGAATCAAAAATTTTAAAACTTCTGGAATATATTCATGTTCAAGAGTGTTTATCATTAATACTTTTGGTCTTCCTCTTGTTGATATACAACTTAATTGCATTGCAATCAGAGAGTGTAACCTGTTGTAATTTAATTCTTTAAAATTCACTTTGACTTATTTTGTGATACAGGCATGATATTTATGTAAATTGCCTTTGTAGCAAGGAAAATCATGATTCTGAAATTATTGAGCTTTCCTTGAATGTCTGTGAAGCCTGGCTTATTAATTGTATGGCTCAAATATTTTTCTCTGTACGAAATATTTCTTGTCTGATTTATCAATCTCTAACCAAGTTATATGAATAGATTCCATCTATTAATTGATTTGCCTATATCTCCATATAATTCTGTCACTTTTTAAAATGTTCTTTGACTATTTTATTACATCTATAAATATTTAGACTTTTTATAACCTCCTGGGAAATTTAAACTTAAATCAAGACATAATGGCCCTCTTCATCTGTAATTGTGGTTTTGCCTTTTGGCTCTTTTCTCTGGTATTAATATTGCCATGCCTGGCATCCTGTGGTTGTTCTTTGCCTGGCATCCATTTTTCAATTAATTACCTGAGCATTTCTGCATAGGCTTCAGGCAAATCTCGTGCAAAGGACATATGATGTGGTTTTTTCCCCCAATCCGGGAATCTTCTGCTATCCTGTAAATTTATGCATTGAGATTACTAATGCATTTTAATTCTACATTCTTCTTTTGAACTCTTGGTCTTGTCTTTCTGTTTTCTGTATCATGTTTAGTTTTCCCTAATTTGCTCAATGTCTCCAATTAGGGTGGAAAATTGAACGTTCAACAGACACGATGTCTTCTCCCGAACAAGACAGACGTGGAGCTGTCAGCTCACCGTCCCCCGCAGGATGACCGGCTGGAGCGGTGTGTAGTGTCTCATATTATGGGCTGTAGATTAAATTTGACGTTTTGATTGTCATTCTCCAGCCAGGGCTGGCTCAGAGTACCCCACTTCCTGCTAGATCTGCTGATCACGCCACCCTCGTGGGTGTTTCCCATGCTTCCTGAGGTCCCTTTAGAGAGGATGAGGACTATGATTCCTTCAGTTCTTGTTCTTTCAGACACACAGCTATTTCTCTCTTGGTTCTAGGAGATCGTTTACCACACACAGCAGTTTCGAGCGACATTTGTTTTGCTTGCTCTTTTAATGGCAGCGTTCTCCTTCCTTCCATGGGTGTCTTTGGTTCATTGATTTTAATCAGTTCTGAAGTAGTCTGCCAGTGCGTCTTCCTCTCCTTCCTCTCACACTGTCTCCACCTCCTTGGCCATTTTTATTCTGCTCTTTGTGGTGTCTTGAGTCTTTGAAAACAGAAATAAGTCACGGTGGCTTCTGCTTCCCATTTTCAGTGGGTGACTGCTTCCCCTGGTGCAGGGCATTGTGGGTGGGCGTGTGTGTACATGTGCACATGCATACTCATATTTGGCCACGTTTAATAGGTGAGAGATTTGGTCTCCGCACTTGGCACGTGGCTTCAGTGTCTGCCTTCACCCAGGTCTGATTTCTTTTCATCCATATTTTATCTACCCTTAAAGGTTTCTTCAGTGTGTGAATGTATAAGTGTGTGTATGTTTTGTGTGTACATGCCTGCTTATGTGAACATCTGTGTGTACATTCATGCTTGTGTGAGCACATGTGTCTGTACATGCATGCTTGTGTGAGCACATGTATGTATATAAATGTTTATCTGAGTATCTATGTGTTGACATGCATGCTGTATAAGGGTATGAGTGTATGAGCATCTGGGTATGTACATACATGCTGTGTGAGCATCTATATGTGTGCATGCATCCTTGTATGAGTATCTTTGTATGTATATGCATGCTTTTATGAGAATCTGTGTGTGCTTACATGCTTGTATGAAAGCATGTATATATACATTCATTTTTGTTAGTGTTTGTGTGTACATGCATGATTGTATGAGCAACTATGTGTGTGTATGCATACTTGTATAAGGGTATATGTTGAGCTGGGCATAGTGGCCCACACCTTTAATCCCAGCACTCAGGAGGCAGAGGCAGGCAGATCTCTGTGAGTTTGAGTGAGTTCCAGGGCAGCTAGGGCTGTTACACAGAGAAACCCTGTCTGGAAAAACAAAACAGGAAAAGAGAATGTGTATATTATTGCATGCCTGTGTGAGCATACGTATGTGTCCATGCATGCTGGCTTGAGTTTATGTGTGTGCGTGTGCACAAGGAAAGTATTTTAAGGAACACTTCAGCATGAGGATGTGGTGAAGTTGGGTCTCCCCCTCCCCCACAAACTCTCACCACGTTCTGCTCCGTGGAAGGCAGCCGTCATGGTAGGATTCCCTCACATGTGTTGCTGAGTGTCCCTCACCCCCGCCCTCCCCCAGTCCTCCCTCGCCCTCCCCCGACCTCCCCCAGCTCCCTCCAGGAGGAGGGTCCGATGAGTCAGCAGCCTTGACTGCTGGTCCCTTGAGAATCCCTCTCTCTATTTTGCTGTGTCATCTTCGCTGACTCAGTCTTTTCTGTAACAAAGCACCAACTGCAGTGTGTTTGCCGAGAGTGAATCCCGGGAGATTCAGGTGAGCGTGAAGACACTTTGTCGTGCTGTGTTCTGGATCCTGCCTTTCCCTCCCCGCTGCCTCTGTCGTCTCCATGATGCTGCACTCCTGTCTTCCCTGCACAGACAGCAACTGCTGGCTTCCCCGCATTCTGCTCACCTGCTGCCCTCACAGCGGACAAACATCTAGATCCCTCCACGCCTCTCTGATTGCCACCAATGCTGTGTGTATCCCTCAGAGACGACGAGTCTGTCTAAGCTGCAGAATACACTGTGCTGGCCCTCAATACATACCACAGGTCCCCTCCAAGGCGATTTCTCAACCCCTTCATTACCAGGCAGGAAAAGGCCCATTTTCAACTTTATAAGTCATTGGAGAAGAATACTGTAAGTTTGGATCAAGTAGCTGCAGGAGGTTTGGAGAGTCAAGGGTGTCATTTGAAAGTGTTTACGGTAAAAAAAAAAAAAAAACAAACCTCAATGAGAAATGCGAGAGAAAGGGGCGTCAAGACAAGCTCGAGTACAAACGCAAGGCACTGAGATGCCGCCAGCGGAGACAGGCGGCACTGTGTGGAAACCAGCCCCAAGGAGAGCAGAATAAAGGGGGAGGTGGGCTTGGCCTGGCAAGCTGAAATACAGAGCTGGCAAGTGGGCCTGTAGTCTACACTTCCTGGGAGATGCTGTGTTGGAGGCTGAGATTCAGGGATTATCCACAAACAGATGGTGTTTCAGATATAGTGATAGATGAAACTTCATGGGGAGTGTATGGGACAGGAGGAGAAAAAATGGACAAATCTTCAGCTCTATGTGTCTCAAAACAAGACACTTGCTATCCAGGAAAGGAATAAGCAAAGAACACACATGGTTCAACCATGAGAAAGGACAGTGGTGCACATGACAGAGAGGTAGGTGGGGCATGCACTGGACAGACAGACCAGGGTGCAGAGGGACAGTGGGTGCACAGGACAGACAGACCAGGGTGCAGAGGGACAGCAGACATACGTAGCAGAAAGACAGAAGTGGCTTTCTCGGGAAAGAGCAGGAGGCATGCTATGCCAAGCACACACAGAGGTCCAGGGGAAAATAACCATCGGCAGCTAGGTTTAAGGAGGACTGTCCACCACGGTGACACTCACCGATACTCAGTGATCACCATTCGGTCAGTTGGGAGGGGTGTGGCAAGTTCTGTGTTGTGCAAGGTTTGAGGACAAATGGACATCAACACAGACAAGCCTTGTGGGAGCTTTCACCTGCGACAAAAAGGCACGTATGGATTAGTAACAGGACAGACAGACAGAATGATTGAGGCAGAGTTTTTCAGATAAGAAAAGAAAGCTCATACTCATGATGAAAGTGGTCCAGGGGTGAGAAAACTGATGCAGAGGACAGAGAAAGGGTGGTGAGGTTAAACCACGCAGTGGGCGGAGGTCTGCTGGGGCTGGAGGAGACGCTGCCCGCCTATGCTAACAGGTGGGACAGCAGGGAGCATAGTCCCTCACCAGTGCAAGAACATGGGAATAGATATGCACACTCATGTGATGTCAGGGCTACAAGTGAGGAGGGAAAACCTGCTGCGAACTCCAGGAGAGAAATACAGGTGTGAGCTAGTCATCATATATATCCTGTGAATGACACAGAAAAGTTATATATGTGTGTGAGTATATATGTGTTCACATATGCCAAGTAAACACATACAGAATATCAATTCTATCCATGTTAATTACATATTTACCTGTTGTATCAGTTACATATAAATCTATTTTATACATAAATATCTATACACACATATGTGTCTATAGCTGATATGTACACACAAACACACACACACACACACACACACACACACACATGCACACTCACTGATACATATATACAGTTGCCTTTCTTAGAGAAAAGCTCACGCTGCTGTACATGATTGGCTGAACAGGAGTGAACCATCAGAATAACGTGCTTAACCATCTCTTCAAGAGTCTCACCAGCATGTTAAATTTAAACAAGAGAACAAGATTATGGGATAGAAACAAAAAAAGCAAACCAAGAGCGAGGGGGTGAAGGGAAGGAGGGGGAGGCAGGGGGAGGGGGGCCCACACCTTATCCACCATCCTCTCCTCCAGACCCAGCTGTGTCCCAACAGTGGGTCGCAAGTCCAGCTGCAGAGCCAGCTGAGGAAGGGTAAGCAGAGGATGTTTGTGTCCATCCCAACACACAGTAGAACATTCTCGGTTTGATGTGGGCCTTCTGTGTTTCATCATTCCCTTGAAGAGCCAAACCATGAGAGTTGAAAGACAAGGCTGAGATGAAAAGACATTCCACAGCATTAAGGAGAGGCAATCAAGTCAGAATGCCAGGCTATGAACTGAGGCCAACGACAGAAGCCATTCTCTTATCAGTAAAGTTGATAAACTATTTCGGCATCTGATGGGGTGGGGGAGACGAGAGGGCCAAAGCAGAGACAGTAAACATCTTGCTGTCTGTCACAGAACCCAAGACAGGAAAGAAATACTCAGGTACTTTTCGCACATGCACACACGTTCAACCAAGTCCTTGACAACACTTAGGAGAAGTCCATCATTCAAATCACAAATGCACTGTGTCTACAACAAGAGTTGGCCTTTTCTGACTTTTAATAAAATGTGTAGTGAACCTTCTGGTTCTTTGAGTGTTGTTTTTAAAGCCCATCAACCAAGTGGACAAGGTCTAACATCCATAGAACTTGTAGAGAAGAATCTTGTTAGAATTGTAAGTCTCTCTGCTTAAGAGAATCTGAAGACTGAGAAACTATGCACACACATGCACGTGTACACACACACACACACACACACACACACACACACACACACACACATTGTTGGCTGTCCTCCAAATCTTTCTGCTACATTCCTTAAAAGTTTACCTTTAACAAAATGCCTTTTGACGTTTCTTTTTAAAAAACATTCATTGTGATTCTTCTTCCCTCCCCTAGTCCCTCACATAGCTCGCTGTCCATTAAATGTTCCTGGGCACCCACTTCCAGGACCAATACTGACAAGTCAAGACCGAGCTGCAGTGGGACCCCGGCAGTGGGCACTGACGTTGTGGACTCATCTGTGCGTGCCGTGCTCTTGCCTACAATGGCACAAAGACTTTGTCGTATGGAAACTGCAGCCTGGAGCACAGAATACTGCTCCAGCAAGGAGGGACACACACTGGGAAAGCCATTATCTGGAGGAACCGTAACAAACCACTGCGGTGCTTCAGCAAGAGAAAGCCTACACCTGGAATCCTGGGAGCTGGAAGTTCCCATCAGAGCCTCAGCAGGTCACATTCCCTCTCCCGAGGACGGCTATGATGTCCACAGTGTATAGATGCCAAGCCAAGTGTCTGAGCAAGGTGGCTGCTCTCTTTCCCCGCCAGGGCTATGCAGTGTACACCCCATGACTCTGTGGGGGTGAAATGGATCCACTTACATTTAATCACTGGGTTATATATAGTCTGTTCCCAGAGTCAGCTTCCTCGTGGAGGAAAACACAACACATTGACTACCACAGCGGGACCACCTTCTGGGTGCCGTGTGCACACGTGTCCGGCTACAACACCGTTGAGGTAAGACGTGATGACGACTGGGTCCTGCTTACCCTGTGCAGGCAGGTCCACCTCAGGCTGCTGTTCACCACAAGCCTCTCTTCTCCAAGTCTCACTCATCCCCATTACATCCTGACAGTCACCTTTCTGATGGACACCTCCATCCCTCTGCCTCCCACATCCCTGTAACCCCAAGGTGCCCGCATCAGCCACCAGGAAGTGAACAGAGCCCAGAGTGATCAACCCCGTGAGCCCCTTAGGAAATGTGACTGTGCTCTTCAACCAACCTGTGGTCCCATCCTTTAATCCCAAATATTTCCAACCCCAGTTACTGCCTGAGCATCAAAAGGCCCCCTGACTACGCTCTCCTCACCCACCCCTCCTTCCTCCTCCCTTCTCAGTGCCTGTCCTGTGTGAAAACCATGCCCTTGCCCAGGCCCCTGCCATGCCGTCATGGCCAATGTGCAGACCACCAGATGACCACCAATGCCACCCCAAAGCATAGCAGCAGATTTCTAAATTGTACTGGGGGGTCATTACGTAGGGCGGTGCCTGGTGGGACCCGGGGAGACGGTTTCTTCCATGTGGAGAGCCTCTGATTGTTTTCATGTGACATCTGCCTTTTAACTCCGTTTTCTTCACCTCTTTGCTTGTGTGCCCTGAATCATGTGCCTTCCTGTGCCCCCATGGGCCTTCCAGCCTCCCTCCTTCCTGCCGCCCAGCCTTTCCTCTGCACTTTTCCGGGTACTCCTTTACCATCTGTTTGCATTAGACTCAGGACCACCTGATCAGTTGCCTACTTGGTGATTAGCACACCGATGCGGCCTGATGATTTTCTCTTTTCATATTTTAAATCACTCTCCTTAATATTCATTTACAAAATGAGCAGCACCAATGTATTCTCTTGGTTTGGGGAGGTCTAAATTCCTTTTCTTCTTAAATTGCTCTGTCCTGACCACCTTTCTCTCCCTGGCCCCTACCAGGGGCTCAAATGTGTAAAATATTTGCCACAATTTACATGTCAGAGTGATATAGCAAAATAAACATTCCTTGTGTTCTGTGTTTCTGAAAGTGTCCTTCTTCCTTCCTGGTTTTTATTAGCGGTGTGTATTCATCGCACAAGGTAGCAGGTATTGAAGACATTTGCATATAA
Organism: Peromyscus aztecus; assembly: GCA_902168405.1. NCBI lineage: Eukaryota > Metazoa > Chordata > Mammalia > Rodentia > Cricetidae > Peromyscus > Peromyscus aztecus. Next base: position 24,516 of record CABHPQ010173172.1, on the reverse strand, counting down.
GCACCTCATAGGATCTGGCCAAGTATTCGCCCCTTTCTCCACACCTCGCCTACCCATTAGTCTCCTTTTCCTACACAGTCTTGGTTCCAGTTTTATATATACATATATGTATGTGAATACATTTATATGAAATATATATTCATAAATTTTATGTATATGAAATATAAGACATAGTCAAGATACATTGGTCCATGTCTTTTTGAAACTCAGCACTATGGGTACTTTTTAAAGATGTATTTTTAATTATAGGTATGTGTTGGGTGTGTGCATATGTGTACAGTGACCTCAGAGGCAAGAGGATGACAGATGCCCTGGAGCTTAGTTAGAGGTGACCCTGAGTCGCCCCTCTGGCGGAGTGGTGCATGCTCTTAACTACTGAGACACCCTTCCAGCTCCACTATGGATATTTTTAAACACATAGACTTTATGTATATAAAAATCTAGGATCCTCATGAGGGAAAATATGTGTTGCTTGTCTTTCTGAGTCTGGCTCATTTTGCTAAGATGATGATGTTACGTCCATTTCATTCTCTTTGTGACTGAATCAAACTCCTCTGTGTCTATCTCATTTTCTAAATCCATTCTGCTGATGGATGCCTGGGCTGATTCCCTAGAGTGGCGACAGTGAATGGTAGCACATAGGAAGCATGTGTGTGCATCTGTCTCTGTGATATTATATTCCACTCTTCAGGCTCAAGGGCCTTTCACACAACGTGCAGCTTAGAAAACAAGGTAAACATTTCTGTCTACAGGCCTCAGTGATCCTATTAGCCAACACACAGTGGAGAGGGAACCATGTCTGCCTCAGCAGAGCCCTGCTGTGTAGTCTGCTGTTGCTAAGACAGACAAGGGACACTGGTAGCACCCTCAAGTAGCTTCACAATGCCATTAATATCTGTTCCCTCTGTGTTTGGGGGCCACAGATGCACCCCCAGACCATCCCTGTACCTTCTCTCCCTCTGCTCCAGCACACTAACTTCAGATAATAACCTCAGACTCTCATCACCTCAGGTTGGTGTCACCTCAGAACTTTGTCCCCACATGCCGCCCCCATACGCTTTCTGCTTGGATGAACCCAAACCACCAAACGACCCCCTGATGGCAGCTTCTGTGAAGCTCTCTCAAAGCGTTCCACCCTGGTCCTAAATACAGAATCAGACCCTCATTTGGTGAACAGCTGCCCATGATGCACCGTGAGCTCCATGAGAAAGGCATATCGGTCGCCCTCAGCTCTCACACCCTGGCTAGCATCTGTCCTGGCCCACAGCAGCTCTTGACAAACAGATCGATTGGTAAACAAAAACATTTTCACATCTACATCGAAATAGTCCACACAGTAAGATTAGCTGTCTGACATCACAGTTTTACCCAGTATAGGTACCATTCCTAATGAGTACAGATGGGGAAACCGAGTGAAGAAATCTTGTGGTTTCTGGAAGGTCACTTAATAATCGGGACATCAAGAGTTACCTGAGTCAAGCTTGGTTTCCAGCCTGTGCTCAGGCTGGCCTGGCTGGTGAAAGGTGGAGCCTAGAATGAGCACTCGGCTGCTGCATGATGTGTCTCCAAGAATCTCCAAGAGACTTCTCTTCTGCGAAATGAAGAACCCAGCAACAACCACAGTGGCAGACAGCTAGAGAGCGTCAAAGGTCAATTTCAGTTCCACATACTGTGTGTGTGTGTGTGTGTGTGTGTGTGTGTGTGTGTGTGTGTGTATGTGTGTGTGTGTGTGTGTTCATAGAGGTGCGTGCATGTGCAGGTGTCGATCCTCAGGAGACCTCCTTGGTTTGTTTTGTTTTCATAGGATTTCTTATTGGGACCTGGGGCTCACTGATTCAGCTGGGCGAGGGAACTTCCCATCTCCACCCTCATGGTGCTAGGGTTGTAAATAAGGCAGCATTCCCAGATTTTTACATGGATTCTGGGGATCTGAACTCAGACTCTGGTGTAGTAAGCACGTGACGGACAGAGCCATCTCTGCAGCCCATCCCACGGATGTTCATCTGAGATCAGGCAATTCCCAAAGCCAGGTGCTCAACCCACGACTGGAATCTCTCCAAGGAGAGAGCCTCCTTTCTACATGGCAAGGCCCCAGCAGTGAGCTGGTGGAATGGGGAACAGGATGACATGGGAAGGCTCTCTAAAGCATCGAGTTCGCCCACATCTACAAATAGACCAGAGCTCCGCCAACCTCAAATGACAAGTGTTTCCCTTCTCACTTCCTCTAATGCTTGGAGACGTTTTATCTCGAGTTCCCAACTCACCCTTTATCTTCAGTTTGTGTTGAATGACAAAAACGTATTTATACCTGTGTGCGCATCTGCTGCACTCTTGCTGTGGGGCCAAAAGCAGGCAGTTGTGCTGTGGGTCAGGAAGTCTGTTTAGTGGGGTTCTGTTTCTCGGTTTCTTATGTCTAAACGTCATTTTTGTGTGTAGAAGCAATAGAAATATGCATATGAAACTGTGAAGTTCCCTGGCAACTGTCACAACTTTAATAGCCCCGAACTTGACAACTTGCTAAAGTCAGAATGAGAAACTGAGACTGAGAACTGCTTCTGGTCACCATCTACGATGTTATCATCCCACTGTTGCATTCTAATGCAATTCTTTCCTCTAACACAAGACCCACCGTGGACACTCCAGGCAGCACCCTACCCGGATGAACTCACAATACCCCTCATTTATAGCACTGACTTGCAGTTTTAATGATCACTTTTGTCTAATGAGCATGCTCGTGTCCAGAGACTAAGTGTCCTTGGTGACCTATAACCTCTCACTGGGCCCACACTCATAAAGGGTCCCCCCACACACACACCTCTCAGTACGGTCCCCTGGGGTCTTTGTGGACAGTCTAGAACCAGGCTGCGGCAGCTGGCACAAGCCCTTGCACCTTATGGAGGTCTGCAGTTAGCAGTCCTCTGGCTTCTGTCGCTGGCTTCTGTGACAACCCCTGTGGCTGGACAGTCGGAATTTGGTTTTAGAGCAGAAATAAGGAGGGAAACCCTGGCTTGGGTCTCAAAACTTTGTTTAATCATTAACCTAATTTGTTCAATTTTGTATTAATCACTTATCAGGGAGGTCCAGATATTTACAAAATAGTATTGGGCTCTAATTTCAGGACTGTGGCACGTGTGGGTCCAGATATCAAGGAGAATTTTGAGCGTGCCCAGGTATTTTCAAAATAATAACGGGCAAGAACCACCTCAGCAAGGCCTTGCTGGGGCAGGAGAGGGAGGCACTCCCAAGCCCCATCCCAAACTGATGGCATCTCGCACTGGAAGATCCACGGATTGATTTACTGATCTGCAGGTCACTCCTAATGCTACAAACCTAAGGAAACAGTGAATTCTCAGAAACAAGAGGTGACTGATTGAAAAGTGGGGTGATCAGTGGCGCCTCAGGGGTCTGTTGGTCAGAATGGGGATACTGGCAACGTTAATATGCCACATCTCTTCAGGGTTGTTAAAAAGGTAGAGCTCCTGTCACATGGGATTGTTACAGAGAAGGGGGAGAGGGAGGAAAGGAGGGAGGGAGGGAGGGAGGGAGGGAGGGAGGGAGGGAGGGAGGGAGGAATGAACAAAAAAAAACTGAGCTCAACCAAAGAAGAGGGGGTGAAGGGAAGGGAGGAAAAGAGGGAGGGGAAAGGAGAAGGCTCATTCCAGCGATGTTTCAGGGGTCAGGGCATCTGAGTCCCCCACCCCCTGAGCTGCTCTCTAGGGAAGAAGCTACCTGATGTAGTTCCCATAGCCTCTTCAAGGACAAACAGCAAATTCAACCGATAGATTCACTCATTCTTCAAGGTCAAATCTCACTGAAGGGATCTTGCTGGTGCAAGCAGACATGCATAGTTTATTCTGCCTGCCTGCCTGTCTGCTTGCCTATCAAGCCCTGGGTTCAGTCCCCAGTGCCACCAACAACAACCTCAGAAGCTAGAGTGAGGAGTTTCCCCAGTTGACCCGGTGGGTACAGCATCCTACCTTCTCACAGACAAGTGTAAAGGGTGATGATTTCAATCCCATCTGTGACAGAAAGCAGCTTGGAGGGGGCGCGGGGCACTCCTTTCTCCTTCCCCTCAAGATGCCTGCCCCTCCCCCACCAGCCAGCTGCACTGATACCAGCAATGGCTTCATCCTAACAAACCCACCTCTGTATTCTGCCTGTGGGGGGCCCAACCTGCCTCCCGGGCCTCTCCTTACCCACGGAGAGCACAGTTCCAACAGAGAGCACAGTTCCAACGGCGAGCCCATTGTCTATGGAATTAGAGTCTGAAGGGGCAGAGCCCTTGGGCAGAGGGTGCCAGGCAACCTGTGCCCCCAAATATTTTTTCAGGTTTTGGATTAGGAGGGACATGAACTCCTCCACAGCTGGTTCCTTTTGAATAGTTTCTGGAATCCACAGCAGAGGGAATCCCAGGAAAACAGCAAAGCCCCCCGAAAGTTAGTAAGAATTGTACTTCCACTAACACGGGCCCACAAAACGTCAATGCCTATGGAATGAGTTTTTGATACAAAGCTCTGGGTCTATAACTTTTCCCTCTTCGGATTTTAAAAGCGTTCATCTCTTTAATAATTCATCTTTTCTTCCTTCAACCTTACTAAATATTAAACAGATAAAAGTTAAATATTTGAAAGGTGAATACAGCTAGAGTCACTCAGAGAAGTGTGGCCCAGCCAGTGCCTCCTCGGTATGGGACCAGATGAGGTGGTACCCAGGACTGGTGTGAGTAACTTCCCTGGGATCAGTCTTTGGGGCAGATAAGGCTCCAAGCCTGTGTTCTCTCATCTCGGAGTGGTTGGCTGTCATGGACTGTTTGGCTCTCACAACCTGGTGGGGTATCAGATCCACCTCCTTTGTTCTCTGCCCTCCTCAGGTCCCAAGGAACAAGCTGCTGGTAACCTGGTTCAGGGCAACAGCAAGCTTTCTGTCTGGTGAGTCCCAGGTTGATCTGAGCTAGGAGACTTGGATGTCTCTCTCACCCTGGCCCCTGCAGGGTGATTTTCATTCAATGGTTTCTGTGGTGTTTGAAGGAGATGTTCGCCCGTCCGCCCCCCCACCCCCTCCTGCCTCCCCAAAGTCTTGGGAATTTGAGTATTTGGTCGTCAGCTGGTGGAACTGTTTGAAAAGGATTAGGAGGTGTGGTCTTGATAGAAGATGTATGTCATTGGGGGTGGGCTTTGAGACAAAAGACTCAGCTTTCCTGTATGTTCTGCCTCCTGCTCGTGGCTCAAGAAGTGAACTCTCAGCGTTTCTGCCACCATGTCTTCCCTCCACCATCATGGACTCTAACTCCCTGAAACCAGAAGCCCAATTAAACACTGTGTTTTATACATTGCCATGGCCATGATGTCTTATCACAATAGATAAGTGACTAATACAGTTTCCATGTAGCTGATCGTCTGTGTGATAATTCATAAGATCACCTAAGAGAAGAGTCTCTGGGCGTGTCTGTGAGGAAATCTCTGAGTAGGTTAAAATGGGAAGACCCATCCTGACTGTGGGCAGCACTCTCCTACGCGCTGGGGTCCCAGGCTGAATAAAAAGGAGAGAGAGTGGAGCTCGGCTTCTATCTCCCCGCTTCGTGGCTGTGGGTGCAATGTGAGCAGCTGCCTCCAGCTCCCACCCCATGACTTTCCACTGTACAAACATCTGCAAGCCAGCATAAGCCCTCCCTTCCTTAAGTTGATTCTTGTAGGCATTTTGTCCGAGTAAGTGAGAACCCCACCCTCCCACCTGAGACTCCAATCAGGTTAGAGTCTCACAAGGGTTATTAAGCGGAACTTAATTCTCTTCAAATAATAAGTTCACATGGATTGAGCAGCGTGAGCTGCTTTGAACAAAGCAGAGGCTTTCCATGTCTACAGAGTAGAGACGGGTTTCTAGCACCCAGTGCTGTATCCAAGAACCCATGACCTTCCTCACAGAAACCCAAGAGCACGGCCCTCGAGGTCAAACCACACCATGGAGGCAGCTCCTAAGGCAGCCAGCAGTGACTGTTGTAAGCCGTTGGAGGTGATGGATGGAGGCTGATGCTACTTCCGAACATGACTTTGCTCAGCAAGGGTTCAGGAGCTAGCCTGTACCACATTGCCACCAGCAGCCAAGGAGCAGTGACCCAGCAACTCTGCATTCGGCCATCAGCAGGGATGGGGGCACCCGTGACTCTATCCAGCTGTGTTCCCACTCTGTCTTCCATGGTCCCCCAACAGACCTGCACCCTTTGTCACAGACCCGACACCTCTCAGCCAGCAGTGGGTTCTGGGGAAAGAGACACCGTTTTCACGGGGTAGAGTAAGCTGTAAGCTGAGCCTGGAAACACAATGAAAATGCTAATTGACGACTCCGATGCCGATGCCTCCTCCTTCATGTTTTATTAATGACATCTGCGCCGAATTTGTAAAGTAATTTGCATAATACACTAAGTCTCCATAAGGAAAAGGAGGGGAGCCCTGAGCACACAGAATCAGCACTTTTGTGCCTGTGTCACAGCTACATGAGACTTCAGGACCACCACCCCCCATACCCCCTTTTTTATTTTTAAAAGAACTGTCCCTCATGAGGCTTGGGTTGTATTTAAAAATCCATCAAGATTGCATTTTCAAATCTACTTTTTTGGGATATGGACTCATTGCTAACATTCAAGGTGGCTTTGAACTTCAGGTACCACAACCTTGTCTTCAACCCTTTGGACAGATTCAGCACCAATGGGTCACAATGAGAAGGGATGGGGGATCTTGGGATGCTCTAAAGGTGGAGTGTGGTCGCTGGGCCCCAGGAAGTCTTGTCAGACCCTGAAGTTTGCTTGTTCACTTCCTAATCCCTCACCACCTGTAACTGTTAACCCTGTTCTTTGACAGTTCCGCACATGTCTCTACTACACCCTGAGGACTCTCTAGCCCCGCCCCCTCTCGCCATTCTCCCGTTCCTGTGGGCTCCACATCCTCCACCAAGTCTCTTTTCCAGATTCACCTCTAGCACTTTTGTTATAACACGGACCCCACCCTACAAGGCCCCTTTCTTCAGCACAGAAACACATCAATATTCTAGAACTTCCCAGGGGTCCGTGGGTGCAGAGGCAAAAATGACATTTTCCAGTCCTGAGGCAACCAGGAGAGACACCACTCAGGGATTCTGGCTGAGCAGTGGAGCTGCAGATCTCTTTAGAGATCCTCCATCCTGTTGGCAGGGACCACCCCACATTGTGTGGGGGTGCTCAGCCTTCCTAAAATGTGAGAAGTCACCTACTTAACACCAACCAGTCCTACTCACAGAATCCAGCTGTGTTTATATATTTCTAATAAAGAAAAATCCCAAGTCTCCTCTCTCCCCACTCACAGTCAGTTTGTGGGTTCCTTGGGTGTTGCTGTGTGCCTTCCCAGCTAGAGCACATGAGCCAGTGTGATCAGGGACTGCAGGAGCTCAGAGATCTGGCCGCAGTTTTCTCTGGATTCACAGCTGTAGACGGAGATCAGATGGGGAAATAGAAACTCATGATTTTTGCCTTCGATTCAGTAATATGCTTCTCATGGAGTAACAGCAGAGCTAAATGTGGCGAGCAACAGAATAATGCAGCAGGTATTCTAAGAAAACACAGGAAAGAGAAAATGAAACCCACGCCTCACCTGCATCCTCTCCCACTGGGGACTACGGTGGCCTCCGAGGGCCAGGACAACAGGAATGACTGCCGCTATCTTGAGAACACATCCCATTTCTTCCAAATTTCACCAGCAACATCAAACTTGGCCAAAGCTCCTTTTATTTTTTTATTGTATGGATGAATGTTTCCATGCATGTATGTATGTGCACCACACATGTTCCTGGTGCCTTCAGGAGCCAGATGAGAGTCTTAGATCCCCTGGATCTGAAATTGTGCACGATTGTGAGCCACCATGTGGGGGCTGGCAACCACACCTGAGTCCTCTACAAGAACAGAAAGAGCTCTTAACTGCTGTGCCCTCTCTTCAGCAACCAAGTTCTTAAGTGAGTTCTTTTAGCTACTCCGGGTGTTCGTTCATGGACATAATTACTCTTGGCTATTTGTTTAATGAGGATACTCACTGGGTGTCATGTCCTGCCTGCCATGTGACATTGTAGGGCACTGTGGGTGCCCCCCAGAGCCTTCACCAGCCAAAGCTAGAATAACCTAGCTTCTCCTTCCTCTTCCTTCACATGAGGCTTCTGAAACTCTAACTCTTTAGAATTCCCTGCTAGGGATGATCTAACTCCTTTCTAAGAAAAAGAAGAGTGCTTGGGATTTCAGCACTATCTTTGCATGGACAGTAGCATTTCCAGATAAGCTCTACCCTGCTTTCCCATCCACTCTAACACTGCCATTCTGGGACACTGAACTGGTTTCCTGTACTGATGACTGCAGAAGCCCTGGAATTATTTTGGCAGTGGAATGATGTCATTTGTGGGACATCAGGTGATGAGTTCCTCAGATCCCCTTCCTGACCACTCCCCTGGAAGAAACCAGAGAACCTGGAGAAAGCTTCATTCTCAGGCAAGCTGGGCTCAGTCATCCAGGCAAACCCCAGATGAGAGGGAACAGAGGAAGAGCCACCATGAAGGTATGTACCTCAGGGTTCAGAAAGGATGCAGACAACCAATCTAACATACTGCTGATTGGATACAAGCCCCCAGACCTGCCCCCAGCTGGACAGGTATTGTCCTTACAGTGCCCATGCGGTTACAGTGTGCTCAGAACACCTTTTCCTGGATAGTACTTCAGGATAGTCACTGAGTATGGATCTACAGTGTAGCTCTTTTCACACGATGTCTGCTCCAGCCTCCAACACAGCAACTATGTTTGCATTATTTTAGATTTCTTATTTTTATAGGGATTCTTTTGATTATTTTAATTCAAAGCACATCACAACATTGGACAGATAAAATGGACAATAAAATATTTTGTCGTCAGTTTGTGTATCTATTTATTGTTTGTTTCATGAGATATGGCCTCACTATGGCCTGGAACTCACTACATGGACCAGACTGGCCTCAGACTCACAGAGATCCTCCTGCTTCTGTCCCTTGGGTGCTGGAATTAAATGTGCCATTTCACCTGGCTTACTAATGAACTCTCGGAGGCAGTTTTCAGAGTTCTGCATGTCACATCCAAGTGTGTTTATGGTCGTAGAGAACAGTCTAATAGCAGGAAATGGAAAACACCTCCGTTTCATCACAGGACGTGACTCTTGGTGAAGTCAGTGGCAGGGTCTGCAGGATGGCTGTTCATTTCTCTTATTGTTCGTTTGCTTCAGGTTTTCACTCCGGAAGAATGTTACAGCCAACCACAGTAGAAGGATGCTCCCTGTGGTCCGAATACTTGGCGTTGTGACTCATCCCAGAGTTATGGAAACTGTGCCTTCCTCATGACTGACAGGTAGTGGGTGTCACCGTGTCTGATCCATCTGAAATGTACTTTTGAAGACTTGAGAGAATTTGTTGCTTTTGTTTTAAACAGTTCATGAGCTTTCAATCAGTATCCATGGAGTTTCCATGTTTATGCGTCATGCTTCAAGGTTGTAACAGCCAGATCTGCAGACATGCAGCATTAAGATCACTTTGACTTATTTGGTGTCATGGGCTTGCCCTCCATCCATCTGGTGTAACCGCTGTGGAATCTGTGCTGACTGAAAAACACCTTTGGAATTTGAAGAGGTGAACAGAAATGGACGCTCCCCTTGCTGGCAAATGATGCTTCATTACGCAAGAGTCCTGCATCCGTGCTCGCCGAGAAGAAGAACTTGACAAGCTAATTAATTTGTCTTCTTTTCCCCAAGTGTTTCTGCTGTGTCCCCTCAACTCTAAGGACAAGTGTCTATTTTTGGTGCTGGCATCAACACAGTCCCAAATCTTTCCACAATCAGCATCTTTCATGTCAAGGGCGTGACCAGGGATGTGGAGCAAGGACTCTTGGGGACCACTGAGGTGCTATCATTTCAGGGGAGCTGAGAATGTGGTTACAATGGGACAGTGCTGACCCCCCAGTGACTGAGCAGAGGCTGGTGACTGATGACCTCAGGACAGGGGGTGTTTTACAACTGGTCCAGCTGCACTTTTTTTGAGCAACTAGAAGCCAGCATACTGTGTCTTAAGTAAAGGAGGGAGAGAAAGGAGGAAGATAACAAGGGAAGAAGGGAGGCAGAGGCAGGTGGATCTCTGTGACCTCCAGGACAGCCTGGTCTACAAAGTGAACTCCAGGACAGCCAGGGTTACACGTGGGGGAGGGGGGGGGGGGGGGGGGGGGGGGGGGGAGGGAAGAGGGAAGTAGGAGCTTTAAAGAGGAAGGAGTGCTGTGTCCACCTTGAAGGCAGGTGTATCAACAGCTATGGTGGAGACGGGAGAAGTATTCAGAATTGGCCGTGACTAGAAGGAAGTGTCAAAGCCTTTTATGGAGACCTATCCCCGAAAGGCTTGTTCATGGGGTGATTTCCTAAGGAGAAGTACAGCACAAGCAGTTCATAGCTCAGCCTGGCCTCTCGTGGTAACCGTTCATGCTGTGCGGTTGGAATACTTGTGAGCGTCCATGTCAGTTAACATGTAGTTAACAATTTGAAGTTTTATTTCCAAGACCTTGATGCTTCCTTTGTATCTCCAAACTGAACTATATGAGAATGCCCAGAAAACAGGGCTAGCCCTTAGCTATGTGCCAGCCAGCTGAAGGAGGGGACTTTCCAAACCCTTCCGAAATGGGGAAACAGCTCTTGAATTGTAGCTGTGTACGCAGCCAACTGCCCAGGCTGGGAGCTCATCAGAGACTCCAAGGGCTCTGGGAGGCTCAAAACTGACTTGGTCCCTCCAGAGGGGAGGGTAGATACAGAGAACAGAGGGGAAGTGAGCCCACGGAAAGTCCAAGTTTGGAAGGAGACATGAGTACCTGCCTTCAGCACTTCTCTTCAACACAGTCCTAGACAGCACAGTTAGGCAGGACAGAGACTAAGAACATCCGAATTGAAAGTGAGAAAATAAAATCGATTGGCGTCAGCTTCACATTGCTATGATGGGGTGTTAGAGACAAACAGCTTCAGGGGCGGGGTTTGCTTGAGTGCCTTTGCAGAGGGGTCTGTCATCACGGTCCGGAGAAGGAGGGGAACATGGAGCCAGAAGGCAGAATGAGAGAGACAGAGACAGGGAGACAGACAGATAAATACAGACAGAGACAGAGAGACTAATAGAGAGACATAGAGACAGACACCGAGAGACAGAGACACACAGAGATAGACAAATAGAGACAGAGAGATAGACAAATAAATATAGAGACAGAGAGAGACAGAAAGACAGACAGATAAATACAGAGAGAAACAGACAGAGAGACACAAAGAGAGACAGAGAGAGAGACAGAAAGAGATAGACAGACATACACAGAGATAAACAAATAGAGACAGAGACAGAGACACAAAGAGAAACAGACAGACATGCACACACAGAGACTGACAGACAGACAGAGGAGAGAGGGGAAAAGAGACAGAGAGACTCCTTCCCATCTTTTATCCCATGTAGGTCCTCAAATTTTAGAACAGTGCCACCTATATTCAAGGAGGGTCTTCCTGCTGAGTTAACCCTCCCTGGACTGGCCCTCACAGACATTTGCACCTGTATACTACATTTAGATACTTCTCACTGCATCAAGCTAATAGTCAAATTAACCCTCACAGACATAAAATTCCATTTACAGAGGAGGAATAAGATCAAAAAAGCTGCTGTTCTGTGGGACTGACTACAGTGAAAAGCAGTATTCTGCATGCTTAACAACTGCAGATGTCCTAAAGTGGGATCAGGTACATCTCTGACTCTTGTGCCTGTTCTTGAGACCTTTTCCTCCTGTTGGGTTGCCTTGTCCAGCCTCAGTATGAGAGCTTTCGCCTTGTCTTACTGTATCTTGTTTTGTCCTGTTTGGTTATTGTCTCTTGGAGGTCTGCTCTTTTCTGAAGGGAAACAGAGAAAGAGAGTGGATCTGGGGGAGAGGGGAAGTTGGGGGAGGCTGGGAGTAGAGGAGGGAGGAGGAACTGTCATCTGGGTGTGTTATATGAGAGAAGAATCTATTCAATTTTAAAAACTGTAGAGGTCTTTTTTACTTATTTTTTAATTTTATGAGTATGGGTGCTTTGCCTGCATGTATGTCTGTCTATACACCGCATGCATGCCTGGTGCGTGAGAAAGCCAGGAAAGGGTATTGGGTCTCTGAGGACTGAAGTTCTAAGATGCTTATGAGCTGCCATGTGGGTGCTGGGAATGGAACCCAGGTCCTCCGGAAGAGCAGCCAGTGTTCTTAATAGCTGAGCCTTCTCCCTACTCAGCAATTTACCCTCTTCAAAACTGCTGGGTGGTTTGAAGTGTTCTTGCTACAAAACGGTGCATCTGTGAGACATATTAACTATATATGATTTTTATTTGTTACAAATAAAGAAAAATTAAAAATGGACAAATATTAAATTTTACCTGCCTCCTCAAAGAAATATATAGGGGGAAAACCTTGAAGTACACAAGAATGCAGGGACAGCCTAGAGACTTGGGGAGATGTGCAAATGTTCTCTCACACTTGGGTCATCTGAATCTCTTCATGTGACAACAACTCTCCCCATCCTACACCTCGTGGGGCAGAACCCACTCCTCTTCCTGCACCTACTGGGCACAGAGGCACACAGTAGGCCTCCACTGCCTCTGCACAGGATCTGCATCTTCCTGGGTCAAAAATGCCCCGACTCGGAAGTGCTGATGAAGCCCATCCTAAGCCTGGTCCTGAAACAGACTGTTTGGTGTCACCGTCACAGACCACAAGGGGCTGCGGGAGACAGATGACCTGGCTCCCACCTGGAATCAAAAAGACGGACATTTCACTCATCAGGCAAAGATGCCCGCTGTGGATTCTTCAGTCTAAGCGATAAGCATCAAATAAGCATCCCACAGGCCAGGCTATTTCGGTGTCTGTTTTGAGATCTTCAACAGCTCATCCTTCCTGTCGGTCACATCAGGAATCCAGTGGGAAGCTTGAGGCAGCTTGCCTGCCTCCTTTCTACAGCATAAGCCTATCTCTGAGGGTACCATCTCTGATAGTCACTCAATAAACACACAAGGAAGAAAGGGAGACGGAAACAGGCAGATAATAGGGTTGGGAGGAAAGAAAGCTCCTTCCCCAGCTAAATGCCAGCTGGCTCCGGAATGTTTTTAAGCTAAAATCTTCTCAGACAATTGTTGCCAGGATCCTGAGTGTCCAGCACTAGCAGGGGCCACATGCTGAATAACCCTTAGTCACCATATCCCTACTCGGGGGGCCTGTGGTGATGGGGGATCCAACACCGTTCACACACACCTGAGGTCACAGGATGGGCATGGTGGGGGCCACAAAAGATTTCACCACTCTGTGGTTGAGGGCTCAAGTTCCCCCCAGACCAGCTTCAAACTACAGGAAAGACCTGTGGCCACATGCAGCTCCCCTGCAGCCTCCCCACAGCCTCCTAGACTCAGTTTCCCTGTGTGCTTCTCAATATCTTAAGGGAAAGGCTGGCTCTACCCTGTTTATCCAGCCTGTGTCTCTCCCTAATCTGCGATTAGCCTGATCTGTATTCCTCCCCTACACCGCCTCCCCCCAACACACCCCCGGATACTCATGGCCCTCCCTTTTGTCTCCTGTCATCCAGCACTGTCCAAGCCTGCTTTCCTTGATGTACTCACAGAGCATCTGAGGGAGGCTCCTATCTAGACAGCCCAGGGCCCATCTTCAGATCTAATCGGAGCTGAGATAATGTGAGCATATTAATGAAATCATACCTAGGTGTAGATCAGATTTCCACGGAAGGGTGCTTCAAGCCGTGTGCTAATGAATGCTGCTCACAGGCTCTGCGGGACCTGCTTCCCTCTCTCCTTAGCCAGAAGCATGACTCAGAAGGGGTCTCTGTGGAGCAGTCCCAGGACCTTCCGCTGTAGCATGAATCTTAGAAGGTCTTATTAATAAAATCAAACCCAGCCAGTTATTGGGGTAAATGCTGGAAGGTCAGAGAAATAAAACAAGCCACAGCTAACTTCACCTGGCAAACTTCTCAGCTGGTCTTGCTTCCTCAGACTGGAAGCCTCTATGTCCTCATATCCGAATGACTCTCAGCTGAACTGCTGCTAGAAGCCTGAATGCTTAACCAGCCCAATGCTTCTCCAGGCCAAATGCCTACCCAGGCCCAATGCCTCGAGTTTCTTCACGCCTTATATACCTTTCTGCTCTCTACCACCACTCCCTGGGATTAAAGGCTGGTTTACTGGGATTAAAGGCGTATGTCACCAGGCCTGGCCATTTCCAATGTGGCCTTGAACTCACAGAGATCCAGAGGGATTTCTGTTTCTGGAATGCTAGGATTAAAGGCGTATGCTACCACTGCCTATCCTCATGTTTAATATTGTGGCTGTTCTGTCTCTGACCCCAGATAAGTTTATTAAGGTACACAATATTTTGGGGAACACAATACCACCACATTCCGCCCTTGCGTGCTGGTCTGTAGAGCCTTGTAAATCCCCTGCCTCTCCCTGGCTGACACGAGGCTTAGTTGGCTGCACAGTTCCCGAATTCGGTAGCTGTTGTCACTTCTGCCTTTAACGCACTAGGTTTTTACCTATGTTCCTTTCCTTTATCAGAGACCTTGCTGTCTTTGGGAGAGATGATATCTGTTTGTCTGTCTGTCTGCCATCTGTCTATCATCTATCTGCCTGTCATCCGTTTATTTATCATCTATATCTATCATCTATCAATCATCTATCAGTCTATCACCTATCTCTGTGTCTCTAATGAAAAGTTCTTGTAACAAATGGAAAATTTAGGGCCACCAAGTATATATATTGATGTGGCACAATAGATATTTTTAAATCTCTGCCACTGCTCCTAAGAACCAACATCTTGGGTCCAGGGGTAGGTGTGGCTGGCCATCCCACATCCTCATGGACATGAGGTCACTGTCACAATACACTGCTTCCTCTGCTGTCTCCTTCCTGCTCTGCATTCCCAAGGATCTGATGAAGGGACCAAGGGAGAGTCCTTTGTGAGGACTTGGTTTGTCTGTGGTGGAGCTCAGATGATTCTCTCAGCCTCCCAATGTCATGGGATGATTCTTTCCTGTGGCTCTGTTTGGCAGCTCTCAACTCCGATCTTCCCAGATTCCAGGCAGGGCTTTCCAAAACCAAGCTACCACCACCATGATGAATTGCTTAAGGAAACCTTGCATGAGTCAAGGCCACACGCCATATCAGACTTAGCAGTCAGCGAGGAGAACTGAGAGGAAGTGGCTGTGAAGAGCTTTGGAGTTGTGAAAGTCCTGTCTAGAGATTGGCATGGGCTAGGTCCTCCCTGGCTCGGCATGGTTCCTTTGCTCATAGTCTCCTCAAGTTTCTGGTTACCCAAAATAGGTATTCCACAGTCAGATCGGTGGAAGTCCATTTCTTCCTCAAATGCTGGTGACTGGGGCTGGGGGGGGGGGGCCGATGAGAGCGGGGGGCGGGGGGTCCTCCAAATATTGGGGATTACAGGCAGCGCAAACAATTTCTGGCGCCACTTACCTCCAGGTGACCTGTGGACACAGTAGCTGCCACTGTAAAATGGAAGAAAGACTAGGGAGACGGATCAGTGAGTAAAATGCGCTCGCCTTACAAGCCTGACCTATAAGCTGATTCTCAGAACTCACAGGAAAAAATAAAGTCATGGCGGTCCACTCCTTTAATCCCAGAGCTGAGGAGAAGCCAGCCTAGGCTGACTGGCAAGTTCAAAGCAAAGTGAGACTCTACCTCAAAGAACAAGGTGAGTGGCACCAAAGAAACACCAGAAGCAGACCTCCATCCTCATGCCTGCAGAGCGGTCCCCCATGGGGGGCATACCACAGTATACTTATCCACTCATTTCACCCAGCTGTTGGTAGACTACTGGGTTGTTCCTGAACCTGGAATATTAAAATTTAAACAGCTCAAAACTGTTTTGTTGTTTAGTGTGTGTGTGTGTGTGTGTGTGTGTGTGTGTGTGTGTGTGTGCCCTTGTGTGCACATGTATTTACATTTCCTTTATTTAATGTCCAAAACAAAAATAACCATATCTTAGTAAATAGTCTGTGAGCATTTGAAACATGGTAATGTTAAGTTGGTTGCTGCTACTGGGATCTTCTAAATCCGCACCAAGCCTCTCTCTGCTTTCTCTCTCCATTGTTGAGAGACAAGAGTTAAGATCTCTGGCATCTCCTGATTCCTCTAGTTCTCCTTCATCACTACAAGTTCTTGTATTTATAAGCTCTGGAATATTTACCTCTTACGCTATCGCTCTCTGTTGATGAATCAACTCTTGTATCATCCTGATGCCCTTTTTTAACCAGCAAGGATTTGTCTTACCGGCATGTTGAGGCTTCCCATTGTCTCATCACACCACGGGGAGTTTGGGGAAGGCCACAGGCTGTGGCTGTAGGAGCACCACTGCCTGGCTCACTCACCTACACGGAAGGGCAAGTGTGGACACGTCTTTGTGTCTGCAGACTCATGGTTCACACACAGTGTTAGGAAACCAATTGGCCATGGAGGTTACTTTTTGTGGCACCACCCCAGAAGAACGTTCTGGAGGGTGCCTTATTCACTTTAGGATGTTTCTGTTTACGTACTTCAACCTTGTTGTAGTATTACTGTGGGATAATCTGGAAGACATGAAGTTCCAGGTGAGTAGCACATGTCAATGATAAGTAGCCTTTGCTTCTCCTTTAGTTAAAGGCATCTCAGAGGTTAAGGTGGCAGCCCAGCTTAAGTTGCTCTTTTCCCTCACATGTGAGCCTGGCACAGGCTGCCCTTCCCCACACAGGTATGAGCTCACAGCTGTGTCAGCTGCAAAGGCTCTAAACTTCCTTTCAGTAAGAACTTTCTTATCCTGTAACTCTGTCCTCAAATACTTGTCGTTTCCTTGTGCTAGGACATTCAAAATCTTCTTCCAGCCTGTGGAGATGCTCAGTACATATGCAGGTGTCCGCCTTGGAGTCATGACCTCTCTGAGAATCTTTCCTCCTGTTCTGCACCCATCGCCCAGGGTCACCTAGGAAGCATCGGTACAGACACATGCGCCTATGCACACACACACATTCACAAACACAGACACACACACATTCACACACAGAGACACACACAGATACACACACAGACACATATTCACACAGAAATACACACACAGAGACACACATTCACACACAGATACGCACACATTCACACACAAATGCGCACACACACACACACACACACACACACACGCAGTAGAAGCCACCATACACAGCAGAAACTTGGATCCTTGAAGTCTCCCTGCCATGCTCCCCTGTGGCTCTCATCCTTTGCCACACACCCCATCCCACACCATCCCCACTTGCCACCTACTCTATAGTCCCCTGGAAGTCCTGCCTGAGAGATCCTTTTCCTGTGTTTTATTCACTGCAAGAATATACTCAACTTTCCCCTGTAGACCCTGGGAGGCTCCTCTTCCTCTATAGCAAAAACCAAGGTGTTTAGCCTTAAAGCAGCGTTTGCTCCCAGTCTGTGCTCCAGGACCCTGGGCAGAGGAGAAGCTGCTGTTGTGCACGATCCTGTGTGAGCTCGTCTGGCTGTAAGTAAAACAGATTTGATCTGATTCACCTCCCTGAAGTCTCAGCCCATGATAACTGGAGGACGTTAAGTTGGTGGCCTCCCCATTCTTGCTGCTCTGCAGCTCACCCTTGAAGGTGCCCAGGTCTGGGGCTGCTGTGCCCAGACACTGACCAGGTGTCCCCCGAACCCTTGTATTTCCCATGAGAGGTTCCTGTTACATGCACACACAGGCAGATCGACCTTTGGGTGTGTGCGATCACAGTTATCTCTCCTTAACTCTGCTGGGAGGGGATACTTATCTTCCCTCTTAGGAATAGTATTATTTCTGGGAAAGGAACTGGATTCTTGGCAGCCTGTAACTGGGCAGACCGTTGCCCTGTAAATGAAGTCTCTCTTCCCTGCCACACTGAAAACGCATGTCCAAAGGCTATGGGCTCTGGAGTTGTAGCAGTGTCCAACCCAGGGGACTGTCCCTCATGGGTCACTAGGACCTGGGTCTCATCCACCTCTGTAGAACCTTGGAGTTACTCAATAATGTGAAGCACGATAACGTGCCCATGCCCAACTGGAGATTGTAAGGAAATGAGAAACGAGCAAAAGGATTTATGCAGAAATCAAAGTTAATAGAGATGCTAGACAGCCAAAGGCAGAGTAATAAGCAAGTGTGTGTGTGTGTGTGTGTGTGTGTGTGTGCCAGGGGTCAGCATCAGGGGCCATCTCCACCTTCTATTTTGAGGTAAGTTCTCTCACTAAACCCTGAACTTGCTTACTGGTCAGCCAGCCAAAGAGGTTTGCTTCCGCGTCTCCGGCACAGGGATTGGGTGCCTGCCACTATGTCCAGTTTTCACGAGTGTGCTGGGATTCAGACTCAAGTTCCCATGCTTGCCTAGTGGGTGCTTTAAGCTCTGAGCCAATATCTAGCCCCTGGGCATGTTTGGGGATAGGTGCTTCATTGGCTTAGAGATTTCTACCCATGTTACTCTTGTCTTCTTCCTCTTCCAGAGACAAAGGGAAATAAGTAAGACTGAGTTCCTCCAGGTGTGCCCCAACAGCAAAAGGCACTGTGGTTATCTGTGTTGTCCAACAGTAAGAAACATTAATCTACTCATTTAGAAACTCTTGAAAACCCACTGGTTTTGTTCCAGAATGATTTATCTAAAGATGGATAGTTTTGAGCTTGACTAGGTCTTCTTGGTCATTAAGACGTCACTAACTTTACAAATGGTGTCTCAAACACGGCTTACGTGTCAGTGGACTGCTGCATCCCTCGGGACCCATCACTGCATCTTAATGTGTAAGGGAAATTCAAAGCAACATGGGATGACTCAAAAGAAATACATTTCCTTTCTAAGTCGGCGCATTAAATCCCAATCAGATACCCAAAGAGGTTCCAGTGAAGACCTAAGTGATGTCATTCTAATGCACTGTCTCAAAATACTGACATTTTTTTTGGTATGGTCCACTCTCTCATCAGATTGAGTTACATCTTCCAGCAAGTAAGCAAGGCAGCTCGGGGTATTCCTCTCCGCTGTGTAATTTTTACAAACCTGTGAAGAAGCAGCAGTCACAAGCAAGATCACCACAGCATTGTTGATTGTAGTTCTCACTTCAAAAGCCTGAAAATTCACTTGAGGGTTTGTTTTATTGTGGGTGAGTTTTCTCTTTGCTCCCTTTTTTATGTTTGAGAATTGGTGGGAGTTGTTTACTCTGAAGTTTCTAACCATGAACAGAGGTTTCAATGCATTGAATCACTTCTGCTGTTTCAGCCTTTGAACTACTGGAAAGCCAAGAGCAAGGAAGTAGCCAGAGAGCTAGTCGGGCTCCTTGCTGCCGGTATCAAGTTAATGTCTGTGTCTCCAGGGACCATGAGGAGCCGTGATCGGGAACCTTCCACCCTAACACAGGAGAGAGTTTATGGTTTCCTTCAGACTTTGTGCTTCCCACCAGCTTGTTTATTCAAGAGAACAGATTTCTTAGAGTCACACACCCTGCAGACTGGCTAGATCTGGTCTTGTTTTGGGACCCTCAGTGACATTCCTGCTGGCTCAGGACCCACACAGCAGTGAGAAATGAGTACCGACACCACCCTCTGTGACCATTTTCCCCAGGAGTGCTGCCCCATGCCAAGAAGTGACCAGGGACGTTGTCGGACTGGGAGGGAGATATTGCAGCTGCAGACCCTGGGGAAGTGACTGTTCTTGCCTCTTGGGTGATGGGGCCTATGAATGTGTCCATAGGTCAGGATGCTAGCCAGGACCCTTCTAGTTACCCCTCCCGCGTGGCACCCAGCCCACACCCTGGTGCTTGCTGACCTCCTCCTCTTGACCTCTACAGCTCCTTCCTCTGAGCTCAGGACAACGGCTTCCTACACTTCCAACTGTACAGAGACGACAGGGGGGGGGGGGCAGTAGAGACCCAGGAGGCTCGCTGCTCCTCTCTGCAGGATACTGAGGGAGGAAAAGCTAAGGTGACTTGAGCCAGAAAGGAGAAAGGACCCAGCTGCTGGCAAGTGACATGTGTACCTGTGCACTCCTATCTGATGGTGTCTCCAGGCTCCCGTGGCCTTGGGTGTGCTGACTCACTGAGGAGGGACTGCGGCCCCACCCTGTGACCTTGCAATCTACCCTGGGGTTGGAACCTGAGCTTTGGCCCACGTTAGGCAACAGAAAGAAAAGTGAAAAACAAAATTCTGTGACTAATGCTTGGTTGAGCTCTGGCTTCTCTGATGCAACAACCCAATGACAGCGCTGAAGCGGCATGGTAAAGCCGGCAGCCCTCCCTGCCTTACTCCATTCCCCTCCCCTCCCCTCTTCTCGCCGGAAGGCACCCACGCTGTCCTGGGTGCTTCTGTCTGAGAGCACTGTGGACTGCCAAGTAGAAGGAACTGGATCTAGGTTTCTGATCCCTTGCCACCAGGTCCTAACAGGACCCTAATGAGCAGGGTCCCCAGCTCTTCTGAAGAGAAGTCAGCAGGTGCCGAACAGAAGTCACTGTGTGCTGCTCTTGGGTAGCTGGGAGATCAAACAGGAAAGAGCTGTGGGACCCTGAGCATGTGCCTTGAGCTCCTTCTGCCCTGCCTCTGCGCTCTCTCCAGGCCCTTGTTCCCGGCCTCCCCTGGCCCCTCTCCTCCCTCCACTCATCTCCCTGGAATTGCTTTCTGGTCTCCACTCAGTTTTTCTCAGCTTCTCTCTCTCTCTCTCTTTTTCTTTTTCTGTCCCTATTCTCTTGTTCCTTCCTGTGTTCTCTACATGAGTAAATTAGAAAAGTAAACAAAAGAGCAAAGATGGAGCCCAGTTCATCTCAATCAGAAAGCATTTTTACCACCGCCATGATTTGACTCACCAGGGAGTGAAGAGCTTAGACTCTGCTTCCTATGTAACATCCCTAGCAGAATTACATATAATTATGTATTAGATGTAATTATATAGAATACTATATATAATTTTCTGCCGAAGATCTTCAGTGAAGGAAAAATAAGCTTATCCTAAGACAAACATGCACACTCGGAGGAGACAGAGAGAAGAAAATGGGAGACAGGAGGGGAGGGAGAGGCAGAGGCAGCCACTGGAACGTATCAGCTTGGATGCACACTTCAGAGCAAATGTTCTGCCACTGAGTCACATGCCCAGCCCTTTTTTTTTTTTTTTTTTTTGGAAATGTCTTCTCCACTACAGACAAGAAGGTGGCCTCAAACTCAAGATTCTCCTGCCTCAACCTGTTGAGTACTAGAATTTCAGAGCGCACCAACATACCAGGCTAGTACTCAGACATTCCGTATGTAGGGGCTTGGGAGATAGCTGTTGTGTGATATGTTGTTTGTGTTCTGACAAATAAAGCTTGCTTGAAGTCGGAGGGCGGAGCTAGCCACTAGTTAACCATACAGGTCTGGAGGTCTGTGCAGAGAGGAGACAGGAAGTGATAAGAAGGAGCAGAGACAGGATCTCGGCCCTTTTTGGTCCGAGGAAATGGAAGAGGCAGGAAGCGACTGTGGCTGCTCTCTTGCTTCTCTGATCTTTCAGGTTTTTACCCCAATATCTGACTCCTGGTTTTTATTGAGAAGATTAATTAGATTTACGCATCAGATGATTCAGTAAATAAGAGCTTTGCAAGCATGAAGGCCTGAGTTCAAGTCCCTAGCACTCATGTAAAACCCTAGACATGGCTGCCTAGGCTAGTAACCCCAGTATTGCGTAGGGATGGAAACAGGTAGATCCCAAGAGCTTGCTGGCCAGCCAACCTAGCCCAATTGTGCATCAATGAAATGGGAGTCTAATCCACTACATCTAGTAAAGATGTGAAGCTAGAGAAAGCAAAAAAAAGCATCCTGTGTCAATTAGATGTGATTGTGTATGTTCTGTGAAGCAGGAAGCTGGCAGTACCCTGCCTTGTCTAATTGTATTTTTCATAAGCCCCCTATGCAGTGGCTTCATGGGCTAGTGGTGAATAAACAGGGCTAGTTATGAAGACTCTGTTCCTAGTCCCATCCCGTGGCCGCCCAGCAGTTTGCACTGCAGATACACAAGTGTAGGAAATTAGGAGGCTGCCGAGCCCATACCTAAGGGGGAATTAATGCAGAAGAGTGGGGTACTCGAGCCATGCTTTCTAGTAATCCTTTCAAATCTGTATTTCCTCCAGAAGGCTTTTTATTTCAAAACCCATTTTAAAAGTCAATGATCATTAAGCATGCAGAGACGTGAGTGGGTTTCCGCTTTGCGTTCCATTAGACACACTTCCAAATTGGTGTCTGGTTGTCTGCTACTTCCACGGGGGTGAGGGCGCTGAAAGCTAAATGGACTGGACTCTGAACCACAGACCCTTCCCTGCATCTTGGATACACCTGAACCCGGAGCACATTGGTTCTCCTCGTAGCCCTGGAGAAGCAGAATCCGAGTTCCACCATGGCATGAGACTTCTCCAAGGCTGGAATCCTCCTGCCCCCACACTTCTGCTAGCGATAGCTCCTGGGTACAAGTGTTTCATGGGCCCACAACCCTACCTTGGCTCTCTGGGACCTCTAGGTACAGCCTAGTATGAATGTTCTTCTGTGACACCCATTCCGTTGTCCCTTGCCTGGGGGGAATCCCCTGCCTGTCTGTATACTCCTGTACCTATGACTGGATCAGCTCCCACCTGCCTGCCTCCCCTTTGTTCTGTACTTTGATCCTCTAGGGTAAAGAGAACCAGTTGGCAGCTTGGCAAGGTGACTCTTTTATAAGGGCATGTTCTAAGGCCTCTTCCTGGCCAGGGTTAACTGCTGGTACAGGATAGAACACTTTGGTGCTTGGCCTCCAGAGTTACCATTCATTACACAGTCTTTATCTTTGTGCATATCCTGGAACAATACTCTTAAATAAATACTCTCAGGGGCATTTTTCTCTGTGGTTATTTACTTTGTGTTTCCATGATCTCAATGGGACACAGAGGTGGAGGAGACAGAAGGCTTAGCAAACAAGCATTTGCCACCGTCTACGCACAAGGGGACAACTGTGAGGGATGGTGTTTTGTTTTCCAAGGGAGGCACGTCACTGGCATGACACAGCCCACGTGTGTGAGCACAGAGTGACTTAGAAGTTTCCATTTGACCCAGAATTCAAGATAAGCCTATACTGAGTGATCAGAGGCAGCAGGGGCTTAAGAAGAGGAGGCCTGTATCACTGCCCAGCCTCTGCCCCTGCTGAGCCTTGGGACCTTGGGCACACCCTTGAACTTTCTAGGCTCTCAATCAAGGAAAACTCCAGGGTTTTACACCTAATGTTTTTGAATGGTTCTGCATTTATCATGAGATTCTGTATCCTGAATGTAAAAGTCTGAAGAAAAAAAAAAAAAGATAAAAATTATAGGAAGCATCCCAGTTTGAAAATCATGTTTTTGCTTTTTTTGTTCACCCTGGGTCACTGTTCACCATCACAGTCACAGTGCCATTAGTAGATATGTTTGCACCTGGGGGTATCAAAGCTTAGTTGGCGAGATTATTGAGTGCACAAATAAAAAGACAGCAGTCATGGACGGTCATCTACTAGAGATCTGCCCACATTCGCCAATGGGAACCCAACTGCCAATCTTAGCCACCTCTCCTCGGTTCATCCATGTTAGCGAGAAGCACAAAGGTCCACTCACAGCAAGCCAGATTCCCATGAGAACCTGCCAAGAGGAACCACGAAAGAGGAAGAGGAAATCCAAGCTCCCCAGGGCCACTGTGTTTATTTGTACTGAAGCTAGACTGGCCCCATTCTTACCGTAGGACAACAGGTGTGTTCTTATATGACACCCAGAGTATGATGGGACATTTTTCCAGGGGCCAAGAGAGAGTGAACCTATTTCTTCATTTCATTTATAAAAAGCAGGCAGCATCTGGGTCCTACATCGATGATACTGTCTCTCTTGAATTCTTTCTGGACTGGCCTATGACAGAGGCAAGCCAGAGGAGTTCCCACATAGCCAGATACAACTGGTCTTCTCAAAACCTGAGGGGACCCAGGGTATACACCCAAGGGCTCCATCCTGTTCCTTCATGCACACAGGCACACAGCTCATGGGCCTGAGCACCCTTAAAAACACACAAACATTAGAACTTCTGGGATCAATGTGATGGCCACACAGCCTCCTGGGAGAACAAGGCTTCTCTGTGGTTAAACTTTCCTTGTCCCAGAGAGTCTCAGAAATTATCCTCTAAAAACTTCCCGTCTGTGCTAAAGCTGAGTGTGAGGCAGTGCAGTGACACACACCTGCAGTCCCTGCACACTGGAGTCTGAGACAGTGCAGTGCACACATCTGCAGTCCCTGCACACTGGAGTCTGAGGCAGTGCAGTGCACACACCTGCAGTCCCTGCACACTGGAGTCTGAGGCAGTGCAGTGCACACACCTGCAGTCCCTGCACACTGGAGTCTGAGGCAGTGCAGTGCACACATCTGCAGTCCCTGCACACTGGAGTCTGAGGC
>CABHPQ010173171.1:0-39839 GCA_902168405.1 Peromyscus aztecus | reverse complement strand
TTCCAACGGGCCCCAACTGTCTCTGCCCCAGGGTTTTTATAGAGATGACAAGGGGGTGGAGCAAATGACCTCCTCCCCCAGCACAGCCAAGTGCAGACCATCTCAGACACCTGCACTCAGGCCCGTGGTCCTAATCATCCTCTATGTGGATCTGCTGGGCAAAGCCACGAGGAACCCGAGAACGGCCCCCCACAGTATGTCTATCAAAACAAAACAATACAGGAAGTCATTTCTAGGAATCTTCAGGATTGACGAATGTGCAACTATATGAAATATGTTTACTGACTCCACAGGAACCACCGATCTGGTCGTTTCTCAGCATGCATTCAACAGAAGTGTTTTTGGATGATTACAAACTATCTTTCTGAAATTAAAAGCTATAGCCAATTTGTAGTAACATTTCATAATCATTCAATATTTTATTCTGTATCTCAACTTCTCTGTTACACTTAGCTGGCACCCTAATAAATGAATACGGGGAAACAGAAGTCAGACAAGTTGGTCTGTTACTTACACTACTCCAGGTGAAACCTTTGATAAGAAGAAATAAAGTGTTCTAATTCGTGCTTTTGGAATTGTGGGGATTCTTAAGAACTCAGCTATTGAATACCAGATCTTATCCTTGCTTGATACCAAGACTTGCTTCTAAACTCTGCAATTACCATGAAAATAACTTCCAAGGGGAGAAATAATTTAGAACAAGTTGGTTTCCAAGCTTACACGGAGTCCCAGAATTCACCCGTCCTCATATTGAACACCACTGTGTAACAACACAGGGCATCTGATAGAGGTCATCTGCCCAGCACACTGGTGAAAATGGAAACCACAAGGACCCTGACAACAGTCAGACTCTACCCGGCTCCTTTCATGCATTCATTCACTGGGTCATTCTTTTTTTTCTCAAGAATAAGCAAATAACACAAAATAATGTATCTGAAAAAGCTGTGATTATTTTATCACTTTGTACTTTGGAAGCCTTGCAGAGACCAAAACAATGACCTAGCCAGCTGAGACTAAAACCTTAATGTTTAGATCCAAAAACTTAGCAGAGAGATGGGAGATGGTCCAATCTACATAGTACTTGCCTTGTAAGTGTGAGGACCTGAGTTTGATCCACAGGATCCAAGTGAAAATCCAGATGTGGTGGCATGACGGTAATTTCAATGCTGGGGAGGCAAAGAAAGGCATATCCATAGGGCCTGCAGGCCTAATCAGTGAGTTCCAGGTCAATGAGCATCACTGTCTCAAAAAACACAGTAGATGTCCCAAGGAATAATAACTGGGGTTGTCCTCTAGATTCTGTTTACATGCACACATATGGATGTGCCCCTCTATCCCCATGCCTACTCACACATGAATACACATGCACATTTACATACACACAAAAAAATATTCATTGGAGACTCAAAAAAAAAACTGTCGTTCTCATTGTGCTGTGGGATGTCTTTCTGTACGCTGTGAATATGTGTTGTTCTCATTGGTTGATAAATAAAGCTGTTTGGCCAATGGTGAGGCAGAATAAGGTTAGGCAGGACATTCAAACTGAAGACAGAGATGAAGAAGGGTGGAGTCAGACAGACGCTGCCAGCCACCATCAGGAGAAGCAAGATGTGAGAGAACAGTTAATGCCATAAAGCCACATGGCAAAACATAGATTAATAGAAATAGGTTGAATTAGGTTATAAAAGCTAATAGGTAATAATGGCCTGAGTCATAGGCCATACAGTTTGTAATTAGTATAAGCCTCTGTGTGTTTACTTGGGACCAAGGAAGCATAGGACTGGGTGGAACACAGGAAAACTTCCAGGGACATCACTGTTTTGCACATTTAGTCTATGGTTGGTGGCTGTTTTTCAATGATGTTCCTTCTGCATTTGCTCTTCCAAGAACCAATCAGACCTTTCCTCCACACTTTACTACTTCTGTTTTAAGAAAATATTTTAATTTATGCTTTTGTTTAACACTAAGACTATAATTAAATACTTCTCACAGCACCCTCAGAAAGCAGGCAAAAAGCCTTAATTGCTAGCATTTTACATATTCTTCCAGGCTATCTCTACAACCATCAAAAAAACTAACGATAGGTAATGGGATAAAATCCAAGTGCCCTTATACAGGTATGAAAATGCTATAATGAAATCTATTTGTCCTTGTTTGCTTTAGCTATCAACTTGACACACACGCTGAGAATCACCTGAAAAAAATAAAGTCCTAATTGAGCACTTGTCTTTCCTGGACTGGACTGTTGACATGTCTGTGAGGGGTTGTCCTGATTTATTAGTTGGTGCAGAATGTCCCAGCCCTCTGTGGGCCACACCATCTCTAGTTAGGTAATCCTGTACTATATGAGATAGAGTCAGCAGCAAGCGGGGTCCCTCCGTGGTCTCTGTTTCAATGTCCTGCATGCGTTTCTGCCTTGCCTTCCATCAAGAATGGATTGTGACATTGCAGGTGTAAGACGAAATAAACCCTTTCCTCCCCTAACCTGCTTTGGGTCACAGTGTTTGTATCACGGCAACAAAAGCATATACTAATTATGTTTATACGTATATAAAAATAGTAAAGCTTTAATATGTTAAAAATAATAACAGGGGCTGGAGAGATGGCTCAGAGGTTAAGAGCACCGACTGTTCTTCCAGAGGTCCTGAGTTCAATGCCCAGCACCCACATGGTGGCTCACAATCATCTGTAATGATATCTGGTGCCCTCTTCTATATACATAATAAATAAATAAATCTTTAAAAAAATAATAATAACAGGAGGAAAACCAGGTGGCCGGGCAGACATGCAGTGCTAAGGCAATACTGAAAATATAAAACATGGAAAGCAAAACCTCCCACTCCATTGTCTCTGCCACAGCCAGGCAGAGGGAGGGAGGGAGGAGAAGATAACTGACAGACTAATAATTTAGTCTCAGTGGTCAGATAAACAAAATAGTGGCATTGGACATTACAACATGTATGAGTGTATTATAAGTATGCATTTACTTTTTATTTTACTGTATAGGACAAATCTTAACCATCATTTTAAGTTCCTTTCTTGGTTTTCTGCTTCTTATCTCCATCTAGGACCCTAAAGCTCATCTATAATCCCAAGGTATAAGCTCAGCTTCATGTTAACCAAAACTTAATGACATTTAGGTGAAAAAACATAGTTAAGTGGGCTATGGAAGATACATTTTGTTATCACCATTACTATATTAAACCTTCTTAGAATGTCATTAAACTTAGAAAAATAACAAAAAAAGTCATTAAATAGTATTTCTCTGCTGTTTTTCATTTAAATCTAGTGTCTTTCAGAGGGCAAAAGAGTACTCTTCCTGGGCTTGCCTGTTTGACAAAAGGCGAGGACACAAAGCAAAGAGAAGTCATCCCTGCGCTGTTTTGACTATGAAAGTCACATTTCTGGACAACTATTTTAAGAATGCACTTAGTTTTAAATGAACTCTCAGCTTATGAATTTTATATAAAGATCTATCAATACTTTGCTGAAAATCCTTCATAACACCATTGGCCAATGCCAGCATTCATAATACATGAGAAACTGATGTTGCTCAGGCTCATAGGTAGAACAGAGACCTCTCTAAAAAGCAGCTTGGTTCTTTGCTATTATTTAAGCAAAGCAGATGACTGGTAGATGAAGCCAATATGAAGGGCTCCCTTCCCAGGACTCAGAAACCAGGCTCTTTTCCCCAACTAGCACTCAGCCAGCTTTGCTGGGTTTCCTTCCCAGTTGTAATGGAAATATTTTGAGAACCACCCGGTCTTTTTTTTATCAAATTTGTCTATTGTTGTGTCCCTAGGCTTTGGAAATGAATCTGAAAATAGATGGACAAATGCAAGGAATTCATCAGCCATTGAACAGTGGATCAATGCACTAACACCCTAACAGATACGGCTGTCAGCTTCCCAGCTCCATGTTTATTTCACTTCTTGGCAAATAACCCAGCCTTGCCCTGCCTTATGAAATGATGAAATGCAAAGAAAGGCATCTGCAGAGTCATCGCGAAAGACATTTTCAGCAATGAAGTCATTCTCAAAATCCTATCTGTGCCTAAAAAAAATAAAAACCAAAGATGGAGAAAGGAACACATGCAGACATGTGTACATGCAGGTGTGCATACGTGCCCATGTGTGTACCTGTCCATCCGCCAGATGGGGAAAAGAGAAATACAAGACCTAACTTTTAAAGACACAGTACTGTCCCTCTCCTTGAACAGAGTGAGGGAAGGGAACAAAGAGAGGAAGAAAGACACAGAAAAGGCTGAATTCTCCCTCTGTAAGGCCACGACAGAAAACATTAAGTACCTTTCTCAGAAGTTTCCCCAAGATACTCTAGTCCATGGACCCGCTTCAATTAAGATGAGACAAAATTAATGAGTCTCCTTCACACTACA
The DNA here is from genome assembly GCA_902168405.1 of Peromyscus aztecus. NCBI lineage: Eukaryota > Metazoa > Chordata > Mammalia > Rodentia > Cricetidae > Peromyscus > Peromyscus aztecus. Next base: position 35,443 of record CABHPQ010173171.1, on the reverse strand, counting down.
ATTCTGCATTTCATTCTTAAGAGAATGCAGGAAGTGACTTAAATCTGTGCCGGCCAGTCTTGGTTGGAATGAATGAAGCCTGAAATTCTCCTAAAATCTTCCCCGATCTCAATGCTCATTTTAGCCAGCCCTACCTCCTTCGGAAATGTAATATTCCTGGATATTTGGACTTATTACTTATCATATCAAAAAAAAGTTGAAATCTAAAGTAAAATAACAAGACAGCTTTGCTTGCGACCAAGGGTAGGTATTACCAATGGGGTAATATTAAGAGTAGACATGACTAAATACCAGAGCAGGCTATGAAATAGGGCCGCTCAAGCTCCCCACCCCCAACAACACTGATTAGTATAGACAAGACGTCCACTGCTCTGTCTGCATTACACCACCCACTGTGGGAGCTTGCCTAGCTAGAGTCTAGAAGGTTCTGTAGCATTGTGATTTGTAACAGTTCCTCAACTCAGATGCTCCTCCACAAAATGTGGCTGCTTTCCCTTTCAGTACCACAAAGTTAGTACATAGTTGTGACAAAAAAAAAAAAAAAAAAAAAAATCCTCCCAAGAAACATTCCCTTGAAAGTCATTTATTAAATCTATCTCACCGGGCAGTGGTGGCGCACGCCTTTAATCCCAGCACTTGGGAGGCAGAGGCAGGCGGATCTTTGTGAGTTCGAGGCTAGCCTGGTCTACAGCGTAGGATCCAGGAAAGGCACAAAGCTACACAGAGAAACCCTGTCTCGAAAAAAAAAAATCTATCTCAAGAAGAAAGAGAATCCCTGCCCCTTGGGTCTGATGGAAGTGACTTGTTTAATAAAATCATGAAGATATCTAAAAACAAACAAAAACAATAAACAAGTGTCTCAGAGGAAGAACAACATGGTGGTGACCACAGGGAAACAGGGCGCAGAAAGCAAAATCTGGTCACAGGTTTGCATTCATCGGAGTTCTCCAGAGAAGAGGGAATCAACAAGATAGCCACAAATACAGAAAGGTGTTTTAAGAAACTGCCTCACAATCATGAAAGCTCGCTACGTCTAAACTGCAGGTGAGTCAGTAGGGGAGGGCCTAGCAAAGAGTGGCAGCTCCAGGTCGAGCCAATCTACTGCAGGAATCCTGGGAAGGTCAGACATTTTCTATTAAGACCTCCAGGATGCCCACTCCACAGTATAAAGGATAATCTATTAAATATTACACTCATCTTCGAAAGGTATTTCCACACAAATATGTACTTAGATCCAAGATCTGGGAATCATGCTACAGTCAAACTGGCATGTAAGAGTAAACCATGGCAATACCTGTGAGGAGAGAGAAAAATGCAGTGAGGGTACGGGGTATATCATGTCAGCTATACCTTGTGTTACAAGGCAGTAGAGTTCATGGCCATCCTGGTCTAGGGGACCGAACAGTTTCTAGAGGCAAGTGCTTTCACTCGGAAACTCAAAACTAATAGCAAAGGTCACCCCAGAGAGGCCACTTTGTCAGGCCTTGTTGTTGACCCAGTCTCTCTCAGTTGACCTCTCTGACCTTTCTCATTAGACTTATACAGACTGAGGGCACATTAATCCTTAGCCAGGTCCCTCTCAAAGATACATTAATAAGTGTGATTTACATTTACATCATTTTAGGATGAAGTTTTGTTATCAGTGTCCACCTCTAAGTGTGGCAATCAAGTCTAGGATCTAGACCCGCCATGACAATGCCATCATAGTAACAAAGACAGAGCAAAAGAAGGCATCCATAGTCAGACAACAGGCTTCCACTAGTGAAAGATTTTTGCAAATTTTAATGAACAGGATGACAATTACAAGGTCAAAGCTGCCTGGACAGGAAGAGTATTTTCCAACTTCACTTTCATTATTTAAAAGCTGCCTCATGAAGAGTTAGGGACACAGGTTGGCAGGGAGTGCCCTTGCCTAACACTCTCAGCGTCCTGGGTTTCATCCCTAACATTGTTTCCCTCCATCCCATCCCATCCCGCTCCAAAAGCAACAATAACAAAAAACTTGTCTCCAGAAGGAAAACATGCTTTGAAAGACTGAGACAAAGTTACACACAGGTCTTTATTGCAAACCTTTCATAGCTTGGAAAATATAATATATATCACATGCCCACAAAGGAATGAATAATGTGCACATTTTCCCACTACATGCTCTCTCCTGGAGCACAGTTCAGTGAAGATTCGTTTTATTAAACATGGGACCAAAAAGACAATATGGAAAGTAGTTCAGCTCATCAGTGTTTCTAGAAGCATGACTTTTGAGCACAACATTTACTTGGATGAGCAATTATTAAGACTCCAAACTTGTTTACATGTCCTATCAGACAGTCAAATGCTGACCACATGTAAGTATTCTACAGATGCGCTTCACCTTTAAAGAGGAAATGGATCTTCATCCCCCATTCAGGTCAGCAGACTTTACCTTGGCAAACATGGTTAAAGACTAGAGGATGAGGCCAAGAACAGTGTGTGGCACCTCCCTCTTCCACAGAAGAGGATCCTGAGGTTCAGTAGACAATGTGCTCAAGACAAGTGAGGAATCCTGGACCAGGAGTCATCACGACCAGTCAAATTACTCCAGCTACACTATGCTCAACCAAAATCTCATCACTCCAACTGACACACTGGCCTCAAAGAAGAATTGCAGGACAGGAAGTCAAGGAAAATTGTGGCAACAGGAGTTGAAGAAAATGGGTGCTGCAGGCTGGGATAAATTCGAATTCAAAAAGCACCTATAAGAGGTAGTACAAACTCACTAAGATCCAATTCAAAAGTGTCTGATGGGACCTGGTTGCAGTATGCAGAACAAAGGCCACTCTGGTCCATTGGAAAGACAAGTATTAGATCAGTTTGGAAAGAAAGTGTAGAGGACTTTTTTTTTTTTTAATATAATAGAATCTGTTCACGCAAACACCAAGTGGATACTTAGTGTAATGAGAAAATGTAAAAGTAGAGAACTATTGAAAATGTCAGCACACTTTGTGGCGCTTAAAGAGAGCACTAGCTAATTTTAATGATTATTTTCTCCTATGATCCTGCCAATATTGCCAGCAACAGACGTTGTTACTGAAAATGGTGATTACTATAGATCCTAGATACCATTAAGCCTGCTCCCCCCCGATATCCCCCCATCCCCATTGGTTTGTATTAACAACTACATCTGTGCATGTATATGCCACAATCTGAAGTTGTGTTTTATGTAGGATGATCTCACCACACAAAAATAACAAAGAGACGTTTTGTTATTTTCCAGTGTTAAATGGTGCTTTAGAGATATCCTTGAATAAAGATTTGAGTTCGTCTAAGATAAGTGATCATTACAGTTTAAGTAAATGGCATAAGAATTTATTGCCATGAAGAGTCTAATAAGAAAATGCCCTAAAATTAAAATAGTAAAATATGAAAAATAAAAAACACAAAATATATCCCATGAGAATTCCCTAAGAGAGAATCACAGCATGAAAATTCATTACTACTAACCACATGCACAACTCAAAATTATTCTTCTTAACTCAAAAGGAAAAGCATTTAGAAAGAGGAATGATTCAAAATGAGATTCAAATGCTGTCTGAAATCCTCAAGACGATTTCTTCTCAACTCCTAAATATCCTAGATATGAGGAAACGTAGTCTGCATTTATACTAGCTCAATCTAAGAAAAGACTTCTTACTTAGTAGTGAGTTCGGCTGCTAGACAAAAAGCTACAAGGCCAAAAGTGGGTGCACACACTCAAGTGAAGGTACTCTAAGATGAGTTGCAAGAAGGCAAGATTGTATGCAGCCTTTCAAAGCAGACATGACACACAAATAGAATATTGATTCATTTCTCCGCCATCTCCTACAAGTAATTGACAGCTTCTCTCTTGCCGAAGCTGATAAGGCAAAAGTTAGAGTCATAATGAAAGAAGAATAGAAATAGGCTTGGAATCGGGGTTTTATGGTCAAACTGGAAAGGTGGTCTATTGACTACTGTGACCCTGACTGGCAAACTGACTGCTAGCCCGTATTCCATCCTGAATCAGTTCATCACACATTCTTCACTCATTGTCATGTGCCAACGCTGGACATCCGGGTGGCGACGGTCACGGTACAGCAAACCTTTAGCAGATGCGCTATAAGATTTCACTACATGTAAAATTAATTTTTGTCACCAAATGGTGTACCATGCTGATCGGAATAAAACTATCAGACAACAATGATGATGCTGGTGGGGGCTGTGAGCTGGAACAAACAACCAGGCTCCCAAACCGAGAGGCTCTATCTATCAAGCCAGGGCCAAAGAGAGTGCTTTGTTCAGAGAACCAGAAGTATTTTTCAGAGCAGCAGAGCTTTGCACAATAACAATAGAGTGCCACAGGGGAACCTAAGGCGGGCTGTAATGACTGCACTCTTCTGAAAGCATTACGGGCGTGTGTACTCAGATAAACTATCTGCAGACATTAATGACTTCACTTTGTCTTTTAAACGCCATCAAACATGCCACGAACTCTAATATTCAAAGCTGAGTAACAACCACAAAATATCTCATATGCTGTACTAGTAGGAGGAATTCTAACAGAAAAAAAAAGTTTTCAAGACATAAAGAACGTACTTATTATAGAATAACGAGTCACTCACAGAAAGATAGTACACTGGGGCTGAAGAGATGTCTCAGTGGTTAAGAGCACTGACTGCTCTTCCAGAGGACCCGAGTTCAATTCCCAGTACCCACATGGCAGCTCACAACTGTCTGTAATTCCAGTTCCAGAGTACCTAATATCCATGGCAAAACACCAACGTACATAAAATAAAAATAAATAAATGTAAAAAAAGAAAGATAGCACATTAAAAACCAATCATTGGATTTTTCTAGGGATCTGGTATATTCTTTCCTTGAATTTTTTTAACATAGATTTGTTTTGTGTGGGAGGGATGAACACATGTGGAGGTCTGAGGACAACTTGTGGGAGTCATTTCCACACTGGAAGATCAAACTCAGGCTGGGAAAGCATTTTTAATATATAAAGTACAGTGGGATGCCAGTCATAGCGACAATTATGATCTTCAAATAAAGAAACATTAAAATGCTTATAAAAATACTTTAGAAAAAAACCCAAAATTCAAAAAAGCAGAATGTATTATACAAAATATCATTTCAATGTGTTAAATTAGTTGTATATGCACATTTAAAAAAAAGAAAGGAAAGGAGACAAGATGTTGATAATATGGCTTTCTGGTTAGCAAAATTAACTGGTCAGCTTTATTTCTTCTTCCCTCCTGGATTTTTATAAAACAGGTACTTCCTTTTTAATATATCCAGGAGTAAAATTATAAATGTCACTTTTAGGACTAATGAAATCTATTTCAATTTTTCAAACAAAATGAGTGATTTTTTTACTTATATACATATTCAAAAACTGTCACTCTGCTTCTTTGCTACTAAAATTCAGAGATGTTTCATAAAAAGCATATTTTAATGTGGTGTGTGTGAGTGTGCATATGTGCATGCGTGCATGCATGTGTGTGTGTGTGATGTATATGGAGGTGCATGTTGGTGTGGGCCCATGTAAGGAGGCAGAAGCAGCCCTTAGGAATGCTCACCTCCTTCTTTGAGGCGGTGTGCTAACTGGTGGTGCAGCTCACCAGTGAAGCTGAGCAGTGGCTCCCATGACCCCACGGTCTCTGCCTCCCCATCAGTGGGATCACAAGTACATACCAACCCGCACAGCACTTTCTCGTAGGTCCAGGAGACGGAACTGAGGTCCCTGTCCTTGCAAGGCAAGCACTTTGCTGAGTGAACCATCAACCCCCACCCAACCATAAAAAACAATGCTTTATATTTTACAGAAACCATCTTAAGTTTAAAAGAGGAAACCAAAACCCTTACTTCTAACAGTTAAGGAAGTGCTGTACCCATTTCACCCTTCTGTTCAAGGCATGTCCAGAAATCTCATTTACCACTCCCTGCCCAGGATCCCTGTCACTCCTTTAATTGCTTTACAAGCACCCCAAATCTTCAATTAACTCTCAAAAGATCTGACATTACAAAAAACAGTACCACGAGCCTGGGGTAGCCCAGTGGTACTGACTTGCCATGTATGTACAACACCCTGGGTTCAATTTCCAGCACAATAAAAATAATAACATAAAATAACTAAATAAAACCATGTAAAATTATTTAAATGAGTATCTGGCTCCCTTTTTCTCCTTCCAGACTCAATCATCCACTCAGTTCCCCCATGTAACCACTCTAATAGGAAATACATGGGATGGGTGAATGCTAGTATTTGATTTCTGACCTTTATTAAAAGCAAAAGCTTTCAACTTCACTGAACAGTGTAAAAAAGATTTTCAGTAGGCTGCAATAAATATTTGCTAATTTTGATTTAATTTAAGGAGCGGGGAGATTAATCAAGAGCAATTAATCAAGACGCAAACTAGATGTTAGAAACAAATAAATACATTTTAAAATCCTCCAACGTCTCAGTTATTTCTAGGCTGCATTATGGCATCCCATTCAGTTTTGGAAATCAGTGAAAATTCCATACCATTTCTAGTAAGTAACAAAGGAAGAACTTAATGTTTGAAGTATTATATAATAATGCCATTTTATACAACTAAGTGGAAAGTGTTAGAAATAATAAGACATAAATTAAAATGATTTTAAAGTCTTAAAAGCCACAACTCTGGAGACTGAGGCAGAAAGATTGCTCAGAGACCAAAACCAACCTGCATTCCAGACCAGCTTGGGCCACAGAGCTAAGAGCTTAACTCAAAGATGAAGGAAGATGAGGTTTGGGAGATGATGCAGTGGGTAAATTCTTGCTGCAAAGACATGAAGACATGAGTTCAGATCCCCAACTCCCTTCTAAAAGCTGTGTTCAGTGCCACATGTCTATAACTCCAGAGCTAGCTTGTAGGGGAAAGACTATCCCAAGGGCTTGCTAACCAGTCAATTTAGCTGAATCAGTGAGCTCCTGGTCCAGCAGCATTGTTTGTCTAAAAACCAATTAATAATGATAGTAATGATAATAATAATTTTTGCTTGATTGAGAAAGATAGCCCAGAGTGAAATACTGAACTCTACATGCAAAGGCAAGCACACCCAAATACATACATGCATATCCACATACCCCCCAAAAATAAACCAGTATATGTTCTGAAAGAACCACTGGAGATACGATTAAGTCAAATTATAAACTAGCTGGCTTAAATAATGTCAGATAAATGATAAAAGCAAAATTAAACAATGCAAATATAAATGAGCTTTACAGTCATTTAACCTGAATAGGTTATTCTTTGACAAAGCTGATGTATCTTTCATAAAGATGAGGACTGCCCCAGAGTTTGAGAATTGAATCTTCATAAATGAAAAACCCTAAAATCGGTGGGTCAATATGTGCAAGGAAAAGAGTGCACACTCTTCTATCAGCCTCAAACAAAAGTCTTCAGTTCCAAAACGGACTAGGAAACCATGTTAAATAGGAATGAACCCAAACTTTTCCACAATATTGAGTTCTAAAGACTGAATGCTAAAGAAATAAGATTATTTTCTTTACAATCTCGACAAGACTTTGTAATCCATGGTAAATCACATCTCATGCTCTGGAAACTTACTATTTAAAGTTTTATAGGAGGCATAGGCAGGTTTTGTAAAAAGAAAAAAAAGTAGAGTGGTAAAATATCTTTCATTTGAATTCGAGTTCAAAGAATGAAAGTTACGGATCTGTTCTGTAAATGTTTATCACCAAGTAAATGGAGAAATTTTCAAGCACTCATCATGTATCACTATCTTAATTTGAAATGTATTACAGAGGTCCACTGAGGTCCTTGTGTGCCACTCAACAGTAAAGATCGTACCTTATATGTAAACTGATCATCTTCACTTGTAGTTGGGTTTCTGTTACTTTTCCAACATTTCATCATAAAAACATTCAAGCATACAAAGTAGTTGAAAGCCTAGTAAAATAAACACTCATCAAATAGCATCTTGATTTGGTAACAGTTAAATTGTTATCACCTGTGTTTTATCTAAAAGCTATGTTAAGAACCATCTAGCAAATCATTTCTGTCAGCTTCTTGGTCAGCTTTCATTTGATGTCAACAGTTCATCTCACAGACCTATAAAAATCTCCTTCTGATGTAATATAATATATAATAAAACCCCAAACCAGACTGTATCCTCATCAGAGCAGATGGCCACTGACGGCATTAAAGCAAGTTAAGACAGATCACTTAATCTTATGATGCCCCTGGCTCCTGGTCTTTCAAAGAAATGAGGAAGCGAAGGCCAAGTGTGGTGGCATACATCTCTAATCTAAGTACTGGGGAGGCTGAACCAGGAAGATCTGAAGGCAACTCTCTCAAAAGTCAAAACAAAGCAGACACAACAAAGTGGAAGATAAATTTGAAAATATCAAAGTCACCTCTAGTTATTAAATTTTAATCATTTCAATGCTGTAAGAAAATTCTACTCTTCTCACTCTTTATAATACACACATAGAATTTAAATAGATAAATACCTACATACAAGGCATAAGCCAAGAGCACAGCCTTCTCCTTTAGTTAGCCCACACTCCTGAGAACATTCATCTAGAAGTTCCTACAGCTCTTAAAGTAAGGATGACATTTGGCACCAGTAAACCACTGAATCATTAAATTGCCTAATGAAGTATTGATTCTCAACCACACGTGCGATTTTCTGAAATTTTGGTTCCTATTATGTAATTTCTCAAACCCTTCACCAGCTTCCTATTAAGCTCTGCACCCTTTGGGATAAGCATAATAGGTCATTGAGCTTCCATTAGAAGCAATTACTTGGAAAAAGAGGTCACGTTTCCCTTACTTTACCTCCACTCCATGCCACATCAGGATTTTCTACAATGACACTACACACAAGGAAGTAATGAGGGTTTGGCTTCAAGAATAATGCAAAACAAGACTCTGTTACCATGGTCATTCATTCAAGTTATTCATCACGTATCAAAACCTCGCGCTCAACACAGAAGTTACAGAAAAAAATCAGAAGGACCAGAATGCTTAATTATTATTAAAACTCATGGAAAGTCTTCTTCAAGCCTTCTGTAGTGCTCATGAGCACCTGAAATAACTGATGCATAGATATAAGAAACCACAACTGGCCAGGCTTGGTCACACTTGCCTTCAATCCCAATACTCAGACCCCTGTGAGTTCAAGGCCAGCCTGATCTACATAGTAGTTCCTGGCCAGCCAGGATGACACAGTGTGACCTTGTCTCAAAGAAAAGAGAAATGGAAAAGAGGAGGAGGAAGAGAAAAAAGAAATCACAATTCATTTTCTGTTGAATGAAGATTTCAAAGCATGTCACCTCAGAGGCCATTAGCTACTGCTCTGAAGACATGTTCCTACACGGGAAGTCACAGTTGGTGACTGAGGTGCTTGGAAACACCAGTATGGTTTTACTGGCAGAAAAAATGTATCCTAATGTGGAGACTGGAGGTAGCCTCAAGAAAGAACAAAACTAACTGGCCATGCACTACACAAAGACCTGGAGTGCTTAGTAAGCTGAGTGAGCTACGATGGACACAAATGCTTTGAATTGTGTGTCCTTTCACTATTTCCCTACACATCCCAGCAGTGAAATGTGGTAAAACCACACACAGATAAACATTATCAGTGTTACTGTCCGCAGGGAAAAAAAAAATCACAGAAAATGTTATAGTCCAATCATACTTCATCTCTTCAGGGCAAATTCATAAAGACTGACCCAGTGAGATCTTCTTGAAGTTATGGGATGTTTCAATGATGAAACTGAGGGTTCATAGGTCATGTGTGCCTTGCATAAGTTCAAGCAGCAAATGGGGTTGCATCACTTAGGCCTTCTGATTATAAATTCAGCACTTTCCCCATTGTACTTACGTTTACCGAACTTCACATAATTAATATGAAAAGTAAATTATATATATAGCTCTATAAAAGTGTATAAAGATTGAACTTTAGCTATTTTATTTCTTATTAATAATTAAACTCCAAAGACCTGAATTATCCTTGGGAAGCAGAGGCAGGCAGATTTCTGTGAGTTCGAGGCCAGTCTGGTCTACATAGTGAGTTACAGGACAGTTGGTACTAAATAGTGCGACCCTGTCTCAGAAACAAAAGGAAAGTATTGAATTCTCTAAGCTAAGATAGTAAGCTTACTACAGAAAATTAGGAAGGCTTTTTCATGACTTTGACAGGACACACTGTTAACAAACTCTGAACCCTGATCAGATACTAAAAGAAAGGTGGGGGTGGGGACGCTGGGCTGGAGAGATGATTCAGTGGTTAAGAGTATTTGCAGCTCTTTTGGAGGACAGGAGTTTGGGTCTCAGCACCCAAATCCACTGGTTTACAACCACCTATAACCCCTAAGGCGGGCCTGCGCCATCTTTTGGCCTCTGTGAACATAGTCACACAGAGACACACATATATATATACACATTTAAAAAAAGAATATTAATGAGAGACAGGCTAAGAAAGCTAGTGGCTGCCTCCAGCTGACAGGACACAGGACATGGAAGAGGGCATCTTTTCAGAAGGTGATAAAAATGTTCACAAACAAGATCATGGTAATGATTGCAGAACCATGAAAATAAGCATTACTTTTTAACTGAATAGAGTGAATTGTACTGAATGTCAACGTTATTTCAATGAAGGTATTTTCCCTAAGATCTGTTCTTTTATTTTATGTATAAGAATGTTTGACTGAATGTGTGTATGTGCACCACATGCATGCCTTGTGCTGGGCAAGTCCAGAAAAGGATGTCAGACCCCCTGGAACTGGAGTTACAGACAGTTGTGAGCTTGGAACTGAACCCTGGTTCACTGCAGGAGTAGAAAGTATGATTAACGACTAAGCCATTTCTCCAGCACGTCCATAAAAGTATTTTTTAAAATAAAACTGGAGTCAATATATATTGCATTTCTGCTTTATTACATTAACATTCTGAATGTTGGGTTAGTTATTCAGTATTTATATATTCTTCCTCAGTGTAAAAGACACTTGCAACAAGATATGGCCCCTATATTAAGAAGCTTACAACAGAAAAAGTGAAACAGACAGACTGGTAAATGTAGTGCTAGGAAAAGTACGATAGATAGATAGATAGATCACCATACAAATGTATATGTGTATACACACACATTATATATGTGTGTGTGTATAATTATATACATATAGTTATATAATATATGAATTATATAACTATAAAACCACACAATAGAATGTGATTTTATATTATATAATTTATGCATTTTATACTTTATGTATTATAAATAAATGTATTATGTAATTATATATATATATATATATATATATATATATATATACACTCAGAAAAATCCCTGCAAGCTGACTGTAAAGGATCATTGGCTGTTCAACCTTGGGCACCTTTAAACCCCATATTCACAGTATCTGGAGAAGTTCTATGTGCATACTAAAACATTGCTTCTTCAGATACACAACTTTAAATAACTTCAACCATTCTGTAAATCCTAAAGTTCTATAAGCCTAGAATTTAAGTTAATAATAGACACATTCACTGTGAATCCTTAAAAAAAAAAAACGATATTTGCTTGAAATACCATGACATTTCTTCATCAATTGCATTACAGCATTTTGTCACTCTTATACCAGGGTGGCTTACATACAGAGGAAGGCTGTTTGCTGGAAAGAAGACATTGTAAAGAAGTATGTCCTTGTTTTAAATATACAGACATTAAGCAATTTTGTTTTCAGAATTCTTTTTTTCTGGCTGGAGAGATGGATAAACTTTTCACTATGCAAGTCTGAGCATTTGATGGGGCTCCCCAACACTCATGTAAAAAGCCAGGCATGGTGGCACATGCCTATAATCCTAGTGGTAGGGAAGCAGAGAGAGGGGGATCCCTGAGGCTCTCTGGACAGCAAATCTTGCCAAATGGGTGAGCTCTAGGTTCAGTGAGATCTTGTCTCAAAAAATAAGGTTGACTGTGCACAGAAGTCAGGTCCTCCTCACAGTCAGCTGTGGAAGAAGGGACTGATGGAGCCCCATCACTTACCACTGATCTTGTAGCAACCAAGAGGGTCTTTGAGAGGGAGAAACAGACTATCCAGTGCTATACTCACTGGTGAGCCCAATAGGCTCTCATGGTTAGTTCCAAACTCAGAGTCACACTGATGACCTTGGTTAAACTCTATGGATATTAAACAAAAATCAAACTAGTCCATAGGGGGAAATATTTGTAGGTAGGGGCTGGGTTTGTAAGAATAGAGGGAAGAAAGCAAGGTGAGCAGAATACAGTGTGTAAATGCATGAAGTTGTAAAAGAACAAACTTTCCTCATATAAAAAGATCATTTTAAAAAGATGATAAGAAATAAAAGAAATCTGATATCAGACTCTAGCTACACACATACAAGCACACCTATGTACATGCACCTAAACATATAAGTTCACATGAACAAATACACATACAGAGACAGACAGACAGATACACACATACACACACACACACACACACACACACACACACACACACACACACCCCAAAACCTAATAATTCCTTTACAGAAATGTTACTCATGCTTGAATATCTCTAATATTCACAAGCATTTTCAAAATGGATTAAATTTCAGTGGCTTTGGGGAGTCAAGCACACAGCTGGAAATCAAAAGACAGTTTAATATTATTATAATAAATATTTTAATGAATGAACTCTGGTGAAAATATGTGTCAATCCCCCTGGATGCAATCAACATACTTTTATGCTCTATGTAATTGCTTGTTCCATTACCTATTCCCAGAATCCTCTGCTTCACTAAAATTCTACCTATTCCTCAAGATCCATATTAGGTGTTTCCTTTTCTCTAAATGCTTCTATCATTTCAGTCAGAATTTGTTGTCTTTAGGTTTATCACACTCTCTCCATCACATCCCATTTAGGCCCTATAGTGTTTGGGTTCTTAGCATTCCATTCTGGACCAGAATATTTTGTCCTGTATCTAGACAAATGGGGATGGGGGTTGATCTAACAACTTTATAAAACATTTTTAATTGATACTTATTAATGTCGACGACCATGCTAAAAATTCAGTGTTCTAGCTGGGAGTGATCATGTGTCTTAGTTAGGGTTTCTACTGCTGTGAAGAGACACCATAACCATGGTAACTCTTATAAAGGAAAATATTTAACTGGAGTGGTGGCTTACAGTTCAGAGGTTTAGTCCATTATCATCATGGTGGGACATGGTGGCATGCAGGCAGACATGGTACTGGAGAAGTAGCTGAGGGTCCTACACCTTGCAGGCAGCAGGAAGTAAACTGTGTGTCATACTGAGGAAAGCCTGAGCAAAAGAGAACCTCAAAGTCCTCCCCCCCCACACACACACAGACACACTTCCTCCAACAAGGCCACACCCCCTTTGGGGGCCATTTTCCTTCAAACCGCCACAGCATGTAAACAAGTACCACCTTACGAGATGGAAATTTGACTTGATATATAAGAGCCTTTAAAGGTTTTTCACTTTTAGTACAATTGTTATAGCCTGCAAAGGTATTCTGAAAATAATCAGGATAAATTCAGTGACTCGGGAGCATGTTCACCAGACAGTATCATGAGAATGCTGGCAACCAACATGCATCACACCACATTTGAGGGCTTGGGTAAATTATGGCAAACTGAAGCCATTCAATAGAATTTTATTTATGCCATTTAAAATCACAATGTAAGAAATATTTATTGACACACAGGGGAAGGCATTCATAACATATAAAGACTAAGAGGAGAGCTGTAAATACAAGGAGGAAGTTCACTAGCAAAAACAACTATACCTGCCTTGCTTGCATATCAAACCAAGTCTTGGAGATGCCTGTCTCTTCAGCTTGCACTGGACAGGAGCACAAGCAGCATGATCCTTACAGATTCTGAACCAAAATACATAAAGAAAATGTTCTCAATCTAAACAAGTTCCTTTCTCAAGTTCCTTTCTTCTCTTCCTCTAACTTTTGTAAAGTTTACCCTTTTATAAATAGAATTTCTCATCTTATAAAATACATTAAACAGTCAATAAGAGCATTTGCCAAAAGCCTACCAATAACAAGCCAGGCATGGTGGCACATGCCTGTAAAGCCAGCTCTTTGGAGGCAAAGTTGGCAGGATTATTCCAGGAATGATGCCAGCCCAGGCTAAGAAGTGAGTCCCTGGCCAGCCTGGACTACACAGTGAGTTCTAGGTCAGTCTGAGCTCTGGGCATGCCTAGGCTATCTGAGATGAGATTCTGCCTCAAAATTAATTAACTAATTAACTAATTAATCAAAAAGGCAGGCTAACATTAATGATAGACTTTTGCCAAGAAAATTAAACCCAAGTGTTTAGTCAAAACTCATGATATCAAAATGTGTTTGTTCTTAAAAATACTGAGAAATGTATTTTGAAAATTGTTATTTCCATTGTCCTCTAAGTAAACATGCTATATTCTACAATGATAACAGGGCAAGAGACTTCTTTCCTGGATTTGGTTAAAATAGAACAGAGCTTCTTAATAGTCTAAATCAGTATCATATAGTTATATTATGGGTATCAAAAATTGTAGGCATCATGAAGGCTGGAAATCCAGAGGGATCCTCAAAACAGGGGAATGCATACCTACAAGACTCTCACCTGAAGCCCATTGGTAAATGAAGGAATGGCCTGGACTTCCCCAAACAGAGCGGTAAACAGACAACATCCCCCCTCTTAAACTCTCTTTCCTCCTTCTCTGTATAGTGGTGTAGGGTAACCTTGCCTAAGATGGCCCAGACTCCAGAACACTGGTGTATATTAGCCTTGACTAGAATTCCCAGACTCCAGAACACTGGTGTATGGTAGCCCTACCTAGGATGCTCACACTCCAGAACACTGGTGTGTGGTGGCCTTACCTAAGATGCTCATACTCCAGAACACTGGTGTATGGTAGCCCTGCCTAGGATGCTCACACTCCAGAACACTGGTGTATGGTAGCCTGCTATGGGATGTCTTCCTGTATGCTGTGAATATATGTTGCTCTCACTGGCTAATAAATAAGCTAATTTGACCTATAGCAAGGCAGCTTAGAAGCAGGTAGGAAATCCAAGCAGAGACACAGAGGAAGAAGAGTGGAGTAGGGAGGGACTAGAGCCCGTCCCTCAAGGAGCAACAAGATGCCAGGAGACCAGTAACACCACGGCCATGTGGCAACACATGGATTGATAAAAATGGGTTAATTTAAGATGAAAAAACTAGCTAGCAAGAAGCCTGAGCCATAGGCCATACAGTTTGTAATTAATATAAGTCTCTGAGTGATTATTTTATAAGCAGCTGTGAGAGCTCAGGTGGGAGAGATTTATCTGGACCTTGGGGCTAGGCCGGACCAAGAAACTTCTCCCTACAGTAGCCTTGCCTAGGATGCCCACACTTCATCTCAGAAAGTCAGAGACCACAAGGCATGGATCTTTTAGGGACATTCCCTACGCCATTATGATACTGACTTCCTTACTAGGAATTGGGGGTTCTCTTAGTGTTAGAAACAACCAGGACAACACCACCACCACACACAGACACATGTGGTTGTGGACATACTCTCTGGGTCATCTCCCTTGATCCATGAATACCTAGCCAGTATAGGGATTCAAGATCTCAGTGATAATCAGAGAGATGAATTCTACTCTCGTTTTCTGAAAAGAGAACTGAGATGCAGATCCAGTCAAAGGCTTAATCAGGGTAATGTAAAGCAGTAAATGACCAGGCCAGAATTATGTGAATGCGCAGTCTTATTCTAAACTAGTATGAACACTTTGACTAACTGATTCTTCAAAAGGATATATAGTGACTGCTATTCATTATTAAAAGAACTAGCTGTGGTAGTGTAGGACTATAATCCTAGTGCTCTAGAAGCCAAGCCAGGGAGATGCTGAGCTTGAGGTCATGTTGGGCTACGTATCCCGAGAAGGCCACAAAAAACAAACAGGGTGGAGAGTTAGCTCAGTGGTTAAGATTGCCTAATGCTCTTTCAGGACAGTTTGATTCCTAGAACCCATGTTAAGCAGCTCACAACTGCCGGCAGCTCCAGCTCTAAGGGGATCCAAACCTCTGGCTTCTAAGGGCACCTACACTCATGGGCACATCACCACGGGCAGATGCGTATAGATGACACATACTTAAAAGTAATAAAATTAAATTAAATTTTAAAAAAGCAATAATTTGAAAAGAGAATATTTAAAATTTCTTAAGAACAACTGATGTGGATTTCTGGGATTTACAGAGCCAATTCATCACTTCACTTTACATTGAGCTTACGTTTTTGGTACATGAGAATCATTGAATACATGACTTTCCAAATAGAGGAAATGCCTCACTAAAAAAGGTGCACCACAGCTGACTTCTTTCCATTTATCTTTTAAAGGAGCTATTATGTGCCTTAAATATGATGATAAAAAACTACATTTGGGTATGGAGAATTGGGCTCGGTGAATACATAATTCAATACTTGTGGTATTGCGACTCAACCCAAACTAAATTATGAATCAAAAACCAGAACCAACTATATCAATTTGCATTAAAATGAGCCAATCCATCCTTTGTACAAAGCTGAGAAATGAATCCATTAGACAAAAGCATATAGAAACTAGAAACAAAAAAGTTCTTTGGTCTCATATAGCCAAAATTAGATGTTAAAATAGTTTCAAAAATAATGTAGTTCATTCTTTTTTAACTCCTAAATGAAAACAAGCACCAAGGCATCCCCCAAACTGTCAGCAGAAAAACATTGCTGGGAGGTGTGTTTCCTCCCTCGTTCCGTGAAAAGACAAGGCAATAACAACTAGAAGGCTTAAGCTAATATCTCTTTCTTTACTTTTAAACTGTGCTATTCCTTATCGCTCAGGATAACTGCAGTAACTACCTGAAATGAAATGCAGAGAGACACTGAATCTGGAATCAGAAAACTCATCAACAGTATCAGTTGGGTCACATACTGGAAAAGCTTCTCCTGCCCTGTTTCTTTACCATGGGTTACACGAGCTTTTCCCCCAGTTGTTAAATGGAACTGACGACAACTTTCTTTCCTAGATAGATAGATAGATAGATAGATAGATAGATAGATAGATAGATAGATAAACAGATAGATAGATAAAGATATATTAATGCTGTCTTAGAAAACATATGGAACCTTTAAAATACTATAAATTAAGCATCTAATTAGTGTTTTATTAGACATTTTCTCATGTGGTCTGGGGGTGTTGCTTTGCTGATGCTGTTTGTTTTGTTTTTCTGTCCACAGTTCTTTTCCTAATCCTCTCACAATAGGAAAAATACAGACACCATAAATGAGGGCTGAGAGGGTGGCTCACTGGACCAAGTGTTTGACTCCAGACTGAATCTCAGAAACCGCATACAAACGTCTGGGTGGTATGTGGTGTGTGTGTATGTGCTGTCTTTGTAGTCCTAGTGCTGGAGAAGGCAAAACTGGAGAATCCATCCCTGGAGCTCACTGACCAGTCAGTCTAGACAGATTGGTGAGGTCCAGGCCAATGAAGATCCAAAAGAGATGGCAACAACTGAGGATGGTACCCAAGGTTGTCTACCAGGCTCTACAATAAACAGGCACAAGCATGCATTAGGAGGAGAAAAGGGAGGAGCAGCGGAGGAGGAGCAGTGGAGGAGGAGGAACAGTGGAGGTGGAGGAGAATGTGCCCACTGTGAAAACCAGCATCTCCCAACATCTCCCGGGGATTGACCCTAGGGTCTTATATACACTGAGCAAAGGCTCTACTTGAGCGATACACACAGCCTTCCTGTTTTAACACAGCATTGATAGACGGAGTCTCACTAAGTCACACAACCTGACCTTCAACTCACTTTCTACCCCATACAAGCCTTGAACTTGCAATCCTCCAGTCTCAGCTTCCCAGTTAGCTGAGATTACAGGAGCTGTATCACGGGGCCCCGACCTGACTACTGATTCACCTTACATTCTTCCAGACTTTTGTCCAGGCTTTATCACGCCATGCTGTCACATCAGCCAATTATTTATTAAGCATCAAAAAGCATCGCCTGCTTCTGTAAGTGAGTTTTGTTACAAATCAATCTTCTAGAACTCCACAGAACTGAACAAAGTAGAAAAAGAAAAATGAAAAGCAACCCTCTGCCACACTTCACATCCTTTCCAATTTCAATTATCTGGACTCATTTACCTTGCCCAAGAATGAATAAGCTCTGTGCAAGTGAGAAAGCTACCGTGGCATGACATTTTTCTATATTCTTATATCTCTGCGGAGAGAGCTCTGCTAATTGCTTAATTTCGGGAGCTAAATATAAACAACCAGCCATGCCGAGAGAGAGCAGCAGTGCTCAGCCAAGAGGTAAAAGGAAACAGTTAATGTCTGCAGCTCTCAAATCCATACATCCAGGCTGGAAATTTCCATTTGATACTTAATAAATTACACCCCAAAGAAAACACAGTCATCAATCTTTTAGTCACAATGATGAAATAACATTTGGAAACTCTTTCCCATATCCAGAGTACTACGCCAGCTCTCTTCACAGAAGGACTTGGTGTTTACTCCTGATTGTAAAAGCATCACTCATCTGAAGTTCCAAATAACATTTCGGTTCTTAAAGAACCATTTAATGGGTAATTTTGTGAGTGCTGTTATTTTCTAATCATATAAAAGCATTATATTAGATCGTAAGCGAAGTCGTTGGTAACATGAGTTTTCTGATTAACAACATGTTAGGGCTTAATTAGATAATTAAAAAATAATTTTGATGTCCACATTGACTTGAGGAATTATGGTAAAAAGAAAGGATAGAGACCATGTAAGTTGCTGTTCCTTTGGGAAGCCGTATTCCAAACAGGCAGCAATGAAGGTCCTCTGTTTTGAGCCTCATCAGTAAGCTCTACCTCAGGAGGGACTGCAGAAGACAGAGTTAAGGAAGTACTCCACCTGAGAGTTCATACAACTCTGATGGGACTCAGCAAAGAATGTCAGTACAAAGGGAGAATCAATGTGAATCCTTCCGCACAGGCTATTTTCCTCCACGGCATCTCAACCTTCATACGTCTTCTGAACTATCCAACACATTGGCTTCTCATGAAACCAAGAAGGGACAATTCTTCTTAATGATCAAGAGGACCCAGGTTAGGGCATCCATTTTCTGTGGCTCAAGAAATATGTGTATGGTTTGGTTATTGAGAGAAAATGGGGGAGCCTGATAGTTGGTCTTTAAATACTTTTCTCTTAACATTCAGGTGGTGCTCAAGTCTACCTTCAATGCCCAGAAGGGCTTCAGTATTTAGTTATCCAAAGAGAGTAATACATCCCACCTGAAAAGTGGGTGGAAGAATGTTTGAGAGTAAAACCTGTAAAGCTTATTTTTAAACGTACCACTGCATTTGGCATGTTTTTAAAAAGCACACACACTCAACCTTAAACGAACCTCACACTGCCACACAGATGACAGACAGCATGTGAACTTAAAGGTCACTTCAAAAACTGCAAGATTGAGATGTCTTTGGACTTACATAGTTACCCTTTGCACAAGAACCCACAAGGGTCCGCGTGGTTCACACACATGAACATATACAGAAGTGGGGGTAGGAGAAACTAATATTGCTTAAACATCACACATCAACCCTGATTTTCCAAGCCATCATTTTACCCTACTAGTAAACGCCCAGACACCAAATGGTGGGTGGATAACACATAGAAAGGAGGCGGCAATCAGCGTGGGTGGTAGGAAGACAATATTGAACACGAGAACAAATCAACACTCTATGATTCTTACCATGGCATATGTGCACAATTTTGAATTAATAATATACAGCTGGATGCTTAAAATATTTTAACTGATAGGACACATGACAAAAATGTTTGGGGACAAAATTACTTTAGCTAAACTGGTTTGCATACATATGCTGACAGCATGAAACTTATAAAACTAAATCAAAAAAATTTAAATGCTTAAGTCATGAAGAACTCAATTTATAATACTAATTATTTTTTCAATTTTCTATAATGACTCATACGCTAATCTATTTTATAAGAATCTCCTTTTTACCATGTCAATTATTAAATATACCATTAAAAGTGGCACTAAGGGGGTAAAAGGCTTGTAAAATTCCTTTCTGACTCAACATAACCTCAATCGGCTTTCCATCCAAGGATTTAATGACAATAATAGCAAAGTGAAAACAAAGTCAGTATCAGTCTTAAAAGTCACTTACATCCAGCTTTTGCTTCCTCTGAGTTCTAAAAGAGGAAAAATGAAGCTTTGGAGCCATTAATACTTTAAAGAAGCTATGATCTAAGCCAAATCAGGAGAAATTAGCATCCAGTGTGGGGTGGCTTTAGGTCATCAGGAGCAATTTTCAATGCTGCTAATTATATCTCCAGTCAGCGGCCGTTACGTTTCACTTTCCTTCCCACATTTTAGGGGTTGTATAACCAGAAATAAATGTTTTAGAGGTAAAAAAAAAAAAAAATGCAACTGCATGTATAACTGGGTTGGGGGGGGGAGCAGGTAATTCAGTGCTACGGTTTTCTCAAGTTCCCCTCATTCCTATCACTTCCCCTCTTTGAAACAGACCGAGAAAAATAAAAAACACAAAATGAGAACACTGTGCACCAATCTCCACTTGTTTTACACTTACATTATCTTCTCACACTCAAGCAAAGTATGAAAACGAGCAAATAAATGAATAAAGTGCCTCTGAGGGGAAGTTTCACAAAGGACAGATATTCCATCCAACAGGCAGAAGAAAGATGCGAAGGAGAAAGAGAAAGGGTACAAATATTCAGACACCCAATTTCAAAATGCCAAGATGAACTCAAAATAGTCTTTTTCCCTTGGGCGATACAATATTTGTCTCTCTCTCTCTCTCTTTTTTTTTTTAAGTCTTTAAGTGTACTTAAAATAGACTCTCTCTGTATTTTTATGGCAAAACATTGAAGGGTTTAACGTTTCCTTTCTAAAAACACTAAATTTAGAGGATGTAGGAGATGTAGGGGAAAATAGCCACCACAACCTTCGCTGTTTAGAAGAGAATACAGTGTCGTAAAGTGTATCAACAGCACAGCTATGGAAACTCCATCACAACAGCACCAGTGATGAATCAACACACAACTAAGCACATTCAGTAGACACAGATACCATGTCATTAATTGACAAGGGCAATTGACATTTAATTCTGTAACTAAAACTTATATTCATAATGCTATGAATTAGGATCCCTTTTCCAAATATAATAAGACAAATAAAATATACCTGTTCATTTATTCATGGTAATCCCCATCATGCCACTTCCCTGTCTGGAGTGCCCCAGATCTCATATATCACTGCCTTACATTGACACCTACTGGAAAGGACTGGAACTGTGTGTCTCCCCCTGCAGTATCTGAGCAGTAGCTAATTTCACATATGCACAGGGAATATATGAGAGATAAATTTCAATTGCAAATAAGACAACTTCAGATTTCCAGAAAGTAACACTTGCTGAATATTTAAATTCTAAGGCATCTTTGAGAAATCATCAATCTCAATAAATCTTCCCAAAGAATATGCCTGTTGTGAGCAACTTCCCAGGACTTCAGTAACTTGACATGTGTTTATTTAGGGTCTTGTCATGAAACAAGTCAAGAGCTTTCTCCAGCACCTGAATTTTGCTTTGTGCATAGAACTAAACTCAAACTTGAGCCATATGACTCAAACACTCCTCTGCTTTGGTGAAAGTAATCATGGAAATAGATGAGAAAAATGACCCAGCTTTTTTTTAATGTTTCATACATGTATACTGTTAGCTTTTTAAAGAAGTAACATGTATTAATGATTCATGTATCTATACTGCTAGTTAAAAATAAAATAATACACATTAGACAATGAGTTTTTTTTCTCTATTAGCAAAAATTGGATTTTTGTAAAAAAAAAAAAAAAGGTGAATGTGTTACTAAAACACAAAGATTCTTTGAAGTAGATGAAATCACAACATATCCAACAGTTAGTTGTGTACTTTTACAACTGAATTAATAAGTTGGACCAAGTTTTAAATAATACAAATGAAAATACCACTAAGTATTTCTTCAAAGCATGTCTCACTACTTCAATCTATTTCCTAAAATTATATTTTAAAAAAGTAAGTTTCTGAGAGGAGATACATTAAATTTCATTGTCAGACAAAACAATGTGATAAATTCAAATAAACAGAATACAGCTTCCAGCCCCCATCCATTGCCATATAGGCAGAGTCTAGGAGATCAGACACATCAAGTCTTATATCATCAGAAAAACATCATCATAAGGGACAGGTTTTCCAATTACAGATCAGTTGTTCTTTTAAAGAACAGTGAGATTCCTCCTTTAGATGCATACTAAGAATTTTACAGGGAGAAAGCATGTTACTGTAATGATATAAAAATTGACTTCTATTATAATCTTCCTTTACATCCTATCATCTCATTTTTTAAAAAGTAACAAGACAGTATGAACCCTGAATAATATAAAACCACGGGCAATAACAAATACTAATCCAAAACAATACAGGAGCTAACTGGGCAGCTTGTGTTTAGAATGACTGACACTGTATTCAAAATGTATAACTGTCAAACAAGGTATAACCTAAAACACTACTTAACCCACCTGTCCACAGAAAATGGAGTTCTTCAACTTTAATAACAACATGCGGAGGCTCCAAGAATATAAGAAATGTTTATGATGGGGCTAATCTTGCTTTTAAAATGGGCATTACTTTTCTTAATAGGGAAAAAAATCAGCTATGAAAAGATGAACGTGTTAAGCAATCTGTTGAAAGATCATTTCAAGCTCTCCGATTTTGCTTGAGTTTAGCATTGGATTAATGTGTCATTAAATATTAAGATATTGCAAAGTACCCTAGAGGTAACAGGTCTTAACGAAAATAGTTTGTCATATTTTCTCCAAACAGCCCATCTCAGAAGACAAGGTTGTGAATGGTAAAATAAACATGTACTAAAACAGTACTTGTTTCCAAGGCTTAATTAAATTTTAAGGTAGCGATTCCTCTTAACAGCTTTTGCGATCAGTTACCAGGAAAGGGGGTTTCTCCTTTCCTTCTTAAGACCCTGAAAGAGGAGTATTTCCTAACCAGGCAACAGTGGATTCGTTAGACACCCGACTCCCTATTTCCAATCAGTTACCTTACACAGCTTCTGGTAGCGCGGAGAGGAAACAGCCATCCTTTGTAAACGATGTAACAAAACCACAACTTTCTGCAGAGACGTTCTCACCACGGCCATCATTTTAAGTTTACCACACTTCTGAAGACTCCTCAGAATTTGCATTATAAATGAAGAGCAGCGATCATTTCCTCCCGGTCACTGGGCAATGATTTGCCAATTCTCTGAGCATGCTCGTTTCCAGAAATGCATTTGAAAGATACAGGGAGGGGGGTTAAGGTTCTAGAGAAAAGGAGGCTGGGATTCCGTCAACTTCTTGGTTTGACAAAAACACTGACGAACGCCACCGCCACCCAGACAGCCCCCAGCAGATGCTCACAGCCAGGACCTGCTCAGCCTGGCGTGGCTAGAAATGAAGGAAGTTGCAGGGTAGCCAAGCGCTGCCGGCTGCAAGGAAGGAGAGCGCTCCGGAGCCAAGAGGATATTAAGTGAAACACGAAAGCTGAAGATACAAAGCCGACTTCCCCTGGGGACAGAGAGTGAACAGTGCCCCTGCCACTGCCATGGTGCATGCCTGATAGCTGCTTTACATGAGGAGACTGAGTGGCAGTGAGCCTGGAGCTCTACCGAGGGATGCTAGCACTCCTGGCAGAACGCAGCTCAGGCTGTGCTTGTGGGATGAGTAGAAATACTGAGGAGCACAGAGGGATCTGTCTTGGAGGACCGAAGCCCACATCCTCTGTGCTAATAAATCACCATGAGTCAGTCTGGCCACAGCATCATCTAAAACAAAACCGAACATATTTACAGAGGCACACAGGTTTACCTAAGTCGCCCAGGCACAGCAGAAAGGTGGGCTTCCAGGTCCCTGCATAGGAGCAAACCGTGCTAGAAATCAAATAGGACCCTTCTAAGTAAACACCCAAGTTAATAAAAAGAAGCCTGCAATTGACTACAGAGCACAACCAACTTCTCCATCTCCCTCTCACTCATGATCTCATTTTGTTTTTCATGAAGATGTTATAATTTCATGAATAGGAAATCCAAGATGACAATTGTATAATGCCATATGAAGGGCCAGTGCAGATTTGGGGGAGGGGGGGTTGTTGTTGTTGTTGTTGTTGTTGTTGTTTTTACTTATGTATGTGTGCGTGTGTGTATACATGTTTGAGACACATGTCACATGATACCAGTTTGGGTACAGTGTCTTAGAGGACCAGAGTATCCCAGGATGATTAAGTGGCTGGGTAAAAGGGTACAACCAGGTAGAAGACCCATATGTTTCTCATTATCAAGGTCCTGGCTACTCTAATCACCCAGGGAACATTTCCCATTCAATGCTCCCTAATGTTAGGATCCTGTAACAGATAAGTGGCATTTCATAGACATCTTTTCTTCCCTTCCTTCCCCATCTCCTCATCTCTCATGCTAGTGTGATTTAAATTCTTAGACTGGGTCTAACAGAGCTGGTTCATCAGGAAGTCTTCAGCGGGCTTCAGCATGTGAATATTTTCCATCAGCTCCTTGTCGAGGATCTATACTGCCTCCTTCTGGTGAGGCTGCCAAAGCCAAAAACAGTCCATTATCATAATTTAAAATGTTAAGTTCTCAGGCAAATAGGAAGAAACAGATTAGTGATGAGTCAGGGTCAAGAGACTGCAGGGTTGAGAACAGGGACTGATCCTAATGAGAAAAGTGGGTTTCTAAGGTGTTATATGCTCTACAGTGACAGTAGCTATGGCTACGCATCTCTGAGTATACAAAAGAATTGAATTATAGAATGTAAATAAACAGTGCATTATGTGTGACTCACAGTAAGGAGATTTGCTATAAAAATATGAAGTTACAAGTTGAGCATGTTTCACCTGAAATGCTTGGGACCAGGAGTATCTGGGGCTTCTGGTTTTTTGCATTATGTAATAAAATATTTGCATAAACACAATGAGAATTCCAGAGGTAGGATCCAAGCCTACACACAACAGTCAATTGTGTTTCACACATACCTTATGCAGTAACCCTGAGGATTATTTCTTTAACATTATTACGGATTCTGTGCATGGAACAAAACATCATGGTGTGGAATTCTTCCCTAGGAGGCATCATGTTAGCATTCAACAGTTTATGGATTTTAGAGTGTCTTGGTTTCAGATTGTTTTATTAAGGATGCTTCACTTGCATAATTCCTGTCCCAGAGCCAGCAGGTGAAACAGGTGTTTGCCCCACAAGCACATTGTTGGGCACAGGGGAGGAGCTGGACGATCTGGGAAGCCTTCTTCTACGAGACAGAAGAGCAAAACCAGGCTAGCAGCAAGCACAGGACAGGACAATACAAAGATTCTAAACCACAAAGTCTTTCAGAGCAAACCCAGCCCATTCTCGCACGCACTCCTTAAAAGCCACAGGGATGCAGGCGTTTATCCAGGAAAGTGTCTCAATTTGAACTGATCCTGCTAAAATTCAGAGCTTCAATTAAAAATGTAATTTAAAAAGATGGTCCTAGACTGTGGCTATGACAATTAAGATGAATGTGCCAATTAATAATTAGTTTTTAAACCAACAACAGCGTCTCCTTAAAAAATAAATAGCCAAATTGAGCACCTTCCCCTGGATGCTACTTAAACATCTCACTGTGGTTTAATCAAAAGAGAACTTGATATCCCCCTTCACCCTCCACACGAGTTTGTACTCTTGCTGTGACACCTTCTTCTATATTCCGAACCTCAAACTGGACCACCACACACAATCTTGTCTTCACTCCCTCCCAACCAAGGCCTTAGACTCACAACAGTGCTATATTTCTAGTTGCTATCACTTTTGGCATGCACAGCTACCTGAGTATCTTAGTAGGCTCCCTGTTGTTTTTGTCATGAAGTACGAATCCATTTCTAATAACGCCATCAGCTAGATTCCTGTAAGTCAAGACTTTACCAATTCACTCTCTTGTTTAATCTCCTTTATGACATCTCCCATCACCAGCAGATTAAACACAAAATACATAGCCAGGTGCACAAGGCCTTCCATGTACTGGTCAGCTCTCAAGGAGTTTCTCTTTCCTTCAAGTCCTCCAGATTAAGTTTTCTCTTGCTAAAAAACCTCTGCCGAGGAGAAAATCCAAAACATAAATATAAGAATCACAAGCCTAGAAAGTCTTCATCTGCTATTATGCTCCCAAGCCCTTCTTTATTAAAATATATCCAGGATCATCTTTAAACTGAACATGGTTTGTATATTGTATCTCCATGGAATACCTCTGTGGTTTAACATCTGGTTGGCACAAGACATGAATCAAAATATAAACAGTGAACATGTCATCTCAGGACAGATAGGTAGGTAGATAGATGGATAGATAGATAGATAGATAGATAGATAGATAGATAGATAGATAGATAGACAGATAACAGGATAAATCCATCCATCTCCTGATCGTGTAACACAATACACTGAAGTCACCACCACACCTTTCACAGATATCTCAGGTAGCTCCCCACTACCAGTCACTCAACACCAGCAAATTTACTTCATAATTTCAGGTCTTCTCTGATCTCTTCAAACACCTTTCCATTTCTGAGTAAGTTTCCATTTGAAATTTCTCACACAAATAAGAATAATATACAAGCCCATGGGAAAAGTAAAATTCCTTTATCTCTGAAATGCTCAGTCAAAGGCACTAAGTCTCTAACAAACATGCACCTGTAAGGTGCCAAAAACAAAGTCATGCTTTTTTTTTTTTTAAGTAAAACAGAGGGAGAGCTGAGCATCCAGTACAGGAGCAAAAGTGAAAACCATGTAAATTACCATAAGGTGAGACATCCTGAAGACAAATAAATGCACATTTATCTTCAGATACACAGGTATCTGACTCAGCTGTTAGCAAAGGCCCTCCTTCACATGAACCCAAACAGACTATTTTAGCAACATTAAATTATTTTTGAGAAGCAATTACCGTACACGTTATCTTCTCATATTTTAGCCAGCAGCTTCCCGGCTTGTCACCGTTTGCCACAAGACAAGGGCTCTTCAGCTTAGTTATTTTTATTTAAAAGATTCCTAGCATTTCTATTTAAATTTATTTCTCCCATAGCTTGAATATTCATTAAATATTGAGAGGAGCTGGAGCTATGGTAAGAATATATCCTAAGAGAAAATGTGTGAGAAAACATCATTAGACTCTGCAACGGGTCTGGGTTCTGCTGGTGGTAGTCATTAGCAGGGTTCATTTGGAGCCTTCTTTCCTCACTGGAAGTTGTTGCTTACTGGAGTGCATCATCTAAATAGCATTGAAATTAACACCATTACATAAATTAAATATCTGTGAACATGTGTAGCTCAAACTTATAGTTGCCTAAATCATAAAGTAGGCAACATAGTCCACCATTTACCCGCACTGAACGCTGGCTATAGACTCCTAAAATCCAGATGAACTCAAAATATTTTATCAATTCACATTAATGGTCACATTCTGTGAATCCAGAGGGTGCGACAAAAGAGCACATTTAACTTTGATGCTTTCATGGTCACACTCATCACCAAGTCACAGAAGTTGTGTGCAATGAATAAGCAATAAGCAAACAGACGATTTCCTTGCTATTTGCTTTTCCTTTCTTTTTAAACTTTATTTGTGTTGGAGGGGGGTACCTTTGTGTGCATGTGTCTATGTGGCTGTACTTGGCCATCCATGAAAGTGTGGGGTAACAGGTTGACATCAAATGTCTTCCTCAATCACTCTCCATTTTTTGAAACATGACCTCTCACTCAAGCTGGAGTCCATAGTTTGCGGTAGACCTGCTGGGCACTGAGCCCCTGGGATCACCTGTCTCCACCCTTTCACCCACAGCTTGGGCTAGAGACACACCACAAGACCATCAGACTACCACCACACTAGGCTCTTTACATGAGTAAAGGAATCCAAACTCAGGTCTTCATGTCTCTGTGGCAAACATGTTGCCCACAAAGCCACTCTTCCCAGTCTCTCTGACTCTTCTTCATCTCACTATGAAACAATAACAACCTTCACACATAAGGGCGAGTTATATATAAGCCCATTCTAAATGGGTTTGCTTTAAAAGAGGTTTTTCAAATTCATTGTGTGTGTGTGTGTGTGTGTGTGTGTGTATGTGTGTGTGTGTGTGTGTATGTGTGTGTGTGTGTGTGTGTGTTTTCCATTTGTATGGGGTGGTGCGGTGCAGCTACAGCACTCATGTTTTAACAAGTTGAATGACAATTATTCCTAACTTAGAAAGTATTTTATTCTTTTCTCATATATTACATTCCAACTGCAGTTTCCCCTCTTTCTACTCCTCCCAGTCCCCCCGCCACCTCCCCTTGTCCCCAGATCCACTCCTCTACCATTTCCTTTAGAAAAGAGCAAGCTTCCCAGGGATATCAACAGAACATGGCATGACAAGTTACAATAAGACTAGGCACATACCCTTGTATCAAGGATGGATAAGGCAACCCAGCGGGGGAGGGGGAAAGGTTCCAAGAGCAGGCAAAGGAGTCAAAGACAACTCCACATCCACTGCTAGGAGTCCCTCAAGAACTCCAATTTTAAGAATTATGGTTTCAAGAAAGTCTCTGGACTTTTAATCCAGACCATATAGCTGATGACATTTTACAATAGGGTCTTTTAGATGTTTCAAGAGAATAATATCCCCGAGAATGGATTCAACTGTAGAAGTCAGAGTCAAGCATATTTGCTCAGGATCTACTCCTGGAACACTGTGTGAACAAGAATAGCATCCCCATCATCAAAGAACTGTGTGACCAACCACCCATCATCAAAGAACTGTGTGACCAACCAGGGTAGGTGAAAAGAGGCATCAAATGGCAGCAGAATGCATGCTCACCGGAATATCAGGAAACAGTGGCTCACATGATGAATTCATGTGTTTGCAAACAATTCTCAGCACGGAGAAGGAAAGAGATGGATAGCTGGGGCACACAGGAGACACCCCCACTGAAGTAACTTGTGAATTGAGTTGTAGTTGAGAAGGTTTACCTATGATTGACAAGAAGAGGAAACTCCACATACCCAAAATAAGAGAAGGCAACTCAAGAGCACAGAAGTGCCGGTACTTGGAATTGGAAGAGAAATTTTGGCATGTTTCATAAAATTTCACACAAATTTGTTTTAAAGAAAAGTTTTAATATTATCACATTTCTTAGAATGAGATTTGAACCTCAGACTATGTATGTAATCATGGTTCTAAAGAAAAAATAAATATACATAATGCCTTTGAGCCTGAGAGCTTTGGCTCTAAATGAGTCACAGAGATGAGAAGTTTCTATAACAAGTATTTATAATAAGTGTATTATAAATAAAATAAACATATATATTTATAGTAAATATTATAACAATAATATAATAATTCTCCATTCATATGAAGGGGAAATATCCTTATAATTTGATATTCAATAACACTTATGGTACAAGGGCTTAAAATGACAGAAAACCAAGCAACCTTGAGTACCTGTAAATACACAATCATTACTTGCATAAAAAAGGTGGATCTTTACCCTAATATTAAGCATAAAAGTATTCTGTAGATCATATCTAAGAAACCACTGGACTGCATGTATTCCATAACTGAATGAGTGGACAACCTCACCTTGGAACAGTAATCAATGTACAGGTGGCCACACAAGGTCCAGTAGGAGACTGCTGCCCATGGCTTCCCACACACTTACCAGCATCTGCTGTCTGAGCTGCCTGGCCAGGACGCTGTCCTGAAGAGCATTCTCCCGCTGAGAGGCATCCGCCAGCACATTCACTGTGGTTTCTGCTTCCTGAAGCCACTTGACCAAGTTCTCCAAGTCTTTACGAGAAGTCTGCACTGTCCGCAGTTCGGCCTCCAAGGCACTCTGTCTGTCAGCGATGCTGAAAAAAACAATATGGCAGAAACAGTTCTGTGACTTACATGGTGACATTGTACATCATGTGTACCTAAGACAAAATTAACAGCTAGCCTCAGAGGAACTGCCACCCTTTAAGCCGTCAAATGTAACTGTGTGATTTCTTCATCTGTTGGTCTAAAATAAACGTTAAGGAAATTTTAAGTGATTTGTGAGATACCAATACAGAAACATAGAAATATTAACAAAACAATAGCCACACCATCAAATAATAGTGCCTGTGTTTTACATATCATATTTGTACATTAACAGATTTATTTGTACATCATAGATTTATGCCAATATCCATGGGCTGCCATAAAAGGGATTTCAATCAAAAAGCATTATCAACACATATCCATATATCACAGAATGATGGGAAGGAACAAAGTCAAAAAAAATTTAAGATTTAAAAACAAATAATGTAAGGGCTAATGTGTGCAGCTCAATGATAAAGCAATTGCCTAATATTCACAAGGCCCTGTGCCCAATCCCCAACACTACAAAGAAAATAATAACATTTGGCACTTGCTAATAATTCAAGTAAATACAAGTTGATTAAATAATATTTGATTTAACATCTTTAATACCATAATAATGTTTAGTGTTATTAATTTAATATTTAATAATATTTAGAAGACACTGGACAAATAAGCTTCTATGAATGTTTCATTAGTTCTACATCAAAACTAGAGCACTGGAAGTTATTTGAATTGGAAAAGATACACACCTGTATAGTCAATATTTAACATTATATACCTCAAAGCTTCCTAGTGAGACACAAACAAATCATTTTTAAAATGGGTACTGGGCTGGAAAGATGGATGGATCCATAATTAAGAGTGCCTAATGTACAATCATGAGGATGGGAGTTTGGGTCCCAACAAGTAACAAGTCCACAAATGCCTGGACATCCAGCTCCAAGGGATACAACACAATTCCTATTTTGGCCTCTATGCAGGCAGTCAGACAGATGACAGACAGACAGACAGACAGACAGACACACACACACACACACACACAACTTAAAATAAATCTTAATTTTAAAAATTGAGCACCAACAATTTTAGTCCTATTTATTTAGACCCAAGAAAATGGAACTGCATGTCCATACAAAGTCTCATACACCAATGTTTAGAACATTATTATTCAGAATATAGAAACAACACCATGGCTCATCATATGAAGGAAGAACTAATCAATGGAATATTATATGGTGATACATGAACAATTACTCAATCGTAGAATCAAAAAAAATCCTAAAAAATAGTCCACCATTCATGTACCACAAAAACATTATGCGAAGAGAAGAAATCCACATACTGAAAGACATGTACTTGTGGGAAACCTCGAAAGCAGATAAACTCAAAGAGAGTGAAAGCAAATGACTTTCCCCCCTAGGACCACAAACAACCCAAACAGGAACTGGAGAGTAAAATACAGTCCATGCAAGCAATGGAATATGACTCAGACACCAAGACAAACTATGTTCAATGACATAGGCAAGCTCTCACATTCACTCTGCTAAGCAAAAGAAGCCAGATTTAAAACAAACAAACAAACAACAACAACAAAAAAACTCCAGTGAAGCCAATCATGTGACACTCTGGGATGACATAATCATCATACCAGCATTCACTCCCTAAAATTGCTCTAGTCACATTCGTCTAGAAAATAAACCCAAATTACCTTACTTGTAATTTTCCTGAGAAAAGAAATTATAATTTATCAACAATTTCTTTTCCCAACTTTATCTTGTACTTTTCTCTCATATTCTCCTTATGTCCACGGAACATGTTTCAGTTCCTTCTAGAATATTATTGACGGTACGACCATGTAAAAATTTTATATCCACATTACAGTGTGCTTCCCACCATCTCCATTAACAAAATCACACACCTGTCTTTTAAAGTTTAGAGCCTATGTCTTCTAGACTATTCCTTCTTAGTTACATTCCCTCACTCTGGGCTTTTAAAAGGTCAGTGAGCCACTTTATATAAAAAATAACCATGTGTGTTCTAGAAAGGTCCTTAGATTCTGATCTAGTCTCACACTACACTTTCACAATATATAGAGATTTCTTATCTGCCCACTTACTCTACAAACTATAGGCAGAAATAGTTTTCCATAGCTCCACATTCCTCAGAGTCCTTACTGCAGAATTATGACATTTATAAGCTGCCAATCTAGCCATAATATGCCTTTGAGATTTGTTCGTAAACACCATTTTCCCTGAAGACTGTGGGTTATAGACTACATAAGACTTTACATATCATGAAGGAGGAAAATTCTAGAACCAAAGAAATAAGACTCCCTACACCAGGAAATACCGGGTGCTCTTTGATGATGAGAAAGGGGATCAGAGGGAAGAGAGTGCATGGCTATATACATACAATTAACCAGGCAAGCTAATAAATTACCTTTAATACCCCTCATAGGCTACCCTTAGAAGAAAAAGGCCTAATTTTGCCTCCTCCTCTGTCTTTTACACCAGGGATGTGGGTTAGGGTGAATCATTTAAAACCTTTGATTTATTTGTGCCATCCTTAAAATGAAGAGCTCAGGCTAGAGGAGTGGGAGAACCATTGCAGACACCCCGGGAGTCCTTTCCAACCTGTGCCCCCCATTGCTATGATGATAGAAGCTGAGGCAGGGGTTCCTCCATTGTCGCCCCGTGCTAGCTACAAATTCCACTTCATTAGAGAGTCTCTCTCTGTACAGAAAATGTCACCGGTGGATCCATGAGAAAAGTGCAGACAGCAAAGAGGCTGGGGGCACCGATCCTCCGGCTCCCAGGGCACACACGTGTATGTGCACAGATGCACATGTGTGTGCAGAAGCTAAAGGACAAACTCTGATGTCATTCCCAAAACACCATCTTTTTTTTTTTTTTTTTTTTAAAACAGTCTCTCACAGGCCTGGGACTTCCCATGTAGGCTACACTGGCTGGCGACGGAGCCCCAGGGATCCACCTATCTATGCCTCCCGGCCCTGGGATTACAAGTACACACTATCATGTCTGGCTATTTTTACTTTTTTCAAACATAGGTTCTGGGTAATCAAGCTCAGGTCTTCGTACCAACTCTTACCTGAGTCTCAGATAAGACCAGAAAGAGGTAGAGGACATCCTGAGAAACAGATGCGCGGGTATGGAGGAAGGAGTAGACTATGACTGGAATACAGGTTTTAACTTTAGGAAATTTCTGTTTAGAAGACAAAGGCAGGGACTTTTTTTAAAATCTAAATCTTTAAACCTATAAAACAAAAAAAAAAAAAAAAAAAAAAAGAATAGGCTGAAAACATACAAGCTATAACATTTGAAGTCTACAAAGAGGGACTTTAGCTAAAATATTTTTATGCTTCAAACAAAAGAAATAACTGGCTATAGGACACAAAGAAAATAGAAATAGCTTCACCTAGAAGCTCTAAGGACATCCATGGGTGACAGATTTGTGATCATTTATATTAAAGGGAACTAAGATTTTCTAAAATATGAACTCTTAGCTTTCACATGATATCCGTAATAAAACTCGCTGTGCTAGTCTATAAAATAAGCCGATAGCCATTTTGTAACATAAAATATGGCCACCCACATAGCAGGCTTTTGAAAATGTCATTTAAAAGATGTTAGGCAATATTTGGTATTTTAAGCTGTAAAATGTAATATACTGTTCAATGAAGGGTGTGTATTGCTTATAATTGGTCAAAGAGAATGGTCTTACAAATACAGGTCTTTTTTACAATATGCAAAAGGAGTTTTTAGGGAAAGCCACAGTTGTATGTGGCTAATTTTGATGTTTTAAAAGGTGACCTCTACAGTGGTATACAATTTCAATGTATTTATCTCTTTCTGAATAGAAAGTGGAGGCACTAGTCTAAGTGGCAGGTAGAAAACTTAGAGTGACTGCTTCAGATTTTACTCCCTTGAAAACAAAATTAACATTTTCCTGAAATACATACTAACACACATTGTGCGGGGAAAGCACCCAAGTGAACAGTGAGTATTGCTGAAATACCCCGTGCTCTTCTGGTGAGCAGTCCTTGCTATATAGAGACTGGGTCTTTACCAAGGCATTTAAAATATCATTGCATGGGATTTGAGGAGACTATGTGCTAAGACGCTAATCCTAGACCACTTAAGAGGCTGAAGAGCCCCTGCCTCCAACTCATGATGCACAGTCATATATGACACACCAGAGCAGTGACCTCCCCTGGGACTGCTACTGCCACCAACACCAAAACAGACACCCAGACATTTCCATGAGAGACTGTGTCTCTCCACATCTTCTTTATTTACTTCCTTGTTTATTTAAACTAGATCACTTCTCACATTTGTCTTCATTAATCGACCAATATTATACTTCCAAATCTTTCCCAACATGCCCCTGTCTACCTTCCAAAGGCACCTTCCATCAAACCCTGGAGCTCATACTGCACAATCGACCAGCTCCCCTGTACCCCAGTCTCCTCAGGTCAAGCCCTCATCTGGCCTTCACCTTCACTGAATCCTTGAGCCCAAAATTACCATGCCTTCAATTCCTCCCTATTCCTGTCCAGTCTGGCTGTTCCTCCTCACAGCACACTTCTCTAAAATTGTTTCTACAAATCGTTTGCACTTTCTTGCCTCCATAGTGTTTTTCTCCCCAAACCCACGGTATCTCCCAGCTCAGTGGTCAATATCTGTGAAAATATTCAATCTTTTCTTATTCCCACTATATCAAGCCACAAAGCTAACCCACCGAAGCGGTATCCAAAGCACAGGTGGAGCTTACAGTATCCACAGCTGGATTCCCAACAGCCAACAATGTCCCCATTTCTAAACTAGACCTAGTAGTCACCTCCTTTCTGCTCTTCCCAATTATTCTTTCACCCCAGGGAACTATTCTCAAAGTGAGACCTACAGAGATTAAATTTTCATCAATACAAACAGTGCCAGTCCCATATTCATCACTCCCATAGCTTCCTGTTACACTCATGTCATTGAAACGCCTGTGCTTTATAAAGTGCATATCTGCCCTCTGCCCCCTCTCCCCTCACATCCCAGGCCCAATGACTTTTACAACTGCTGTTTATTCTGGAACTTTCTTCAGCTTCCCTTGACCCCCAGAAGTAGCTTAAGTACCGCCTCTGATGTTTGCTTTCTTAACGTTTTCCAACTCCTCCTAAGTCCCTTTCTAACACTGTGCTACTGACTTATTTTACAACCCCCAAACAACCTCCTAGAATTATGGATTTTTTCCCCCTCAACTTCTCCCATACTCCATGGTTTCCCTTATAGAATGTAAGCTTTCTGGACGCAGGTACAAGTATAGTTAAGGTTGATTCTTCAGGACTCTCATAGAGGCTGGCTGACTAGAGGCTCATAAACAGTTTTTTAATTAAATGATTAATTCACTAAAGGAATAAAAAAAAAAAAA